>CM041551.1:21045448-21230448 GCA_023238725.1 Scortum barcoo
CTTTAATTCTCGGACTAATGAATGCCATTTTATTTGCTCATACGGTTCATTTTTGCAGCCTGTTTGTGAATTTGGACAGCTGCAGGTGCTCCAGTTGGAGTATTAACTGCTCTCCCTTAAATCCTAAAGAATTCCCTCAATATTGCCACAAATCCTGATCCACTAATTAATAAATTTCCACAGAGAAGCTGACGTGAACACTTGACAAACCTGACATGATATAAACTCGTTATGTACATTATGAGGGATTCACCAACATGTCAACAAAAAGTGAAAAAATAAAGTGAAATAAAATAAAAAGCTGATTGCTCGGCCTGTAGTAGGGATGTTTGCAGCTTTCTGGAGAACCGCTCAGCCAAACAGCCTCACATTAAACACCGCACTTCCTCTGGTCCTCAGCAACACACCCAATGAGTGTGAAGCTGATCAGATGGATGGTTGTTGAGATAAATGTTGTAAAGACAAATGACAGTAATATAATCATCTCTTTCCCATGATGATTAATATTTAATTTCTTCTTCGAGATGTTCTCTTTGTGGAGAAAACTTTTTTAAAAGAAAAATGTCAATTATAATGATTAAATATTGCAAGCATCATGCAGCATGTTTTTATTAAAACTGTCACGCAAAATGCTCATTAATTAATCATATTCACCTTAAAAGAGACACTTAAAGTCATTTTAAATGCAGTTTTGGTCACATTTTATGTCATTTTGTGTAACACATCTTGCATATCTGATATTGGTACATGTTTTAAATGTTTTAGAGAGAACACAGGAGTACTTTTTAAAATAGTTCTTCATTTATGCTTCACACGGCTCCTCTGAGAGCTTGAAGACTAAAAAATCTGCTAAACAGCAAACAGAGCAGTCCTCTGGGGACGGAGCAGAAGTGCAGCAGAAGTTCAGCTTACGTGAGATATAAAGTCTCACACACACACGCACACACACACACACACACACACACACACACACTCACATGTCTCCTCCTCCTCCCTGCAGGTGAGGTATAAGGAGGACTTTGAGAAGATGAGGGGTCAGAGTCTGTTTGTTCCCGGAGCCGAGCTCATCCACTCCAAAAACATCAGCGCCGTGATATCTGAGGTCGGTACGCAGACACACACACGGCCAAATACGTGTCATCACAAGAGAGACATACAACAACACACGCTCACAGATCGATCCACCAATCAGATCATTTTCACCCAAATGTGAATCTGTTTCAGTCGAAGTACAAAGAGGAGGGAAAGAAGGAAGCGTCCATGTCTCTGTACTCCATCCTGCCGGTGACTCCTGAGACTCAACACGCCAAAGAGGCCTCCGAGCTGCAGAGTGAGGTACTTTCATTCACCACACCGCCATTTGGCCTGCTTGTGTCTTTGTGCAGAGCAGTGGATGATTGGTCGGCAGCAAACTATGGAGGAAAATAATTTCACACGATCATAACACTTTGTTTTTCAGATTAAATACAAAGGAAATGTGAAGACGGAGATCTCCTCTTCTCTTTATTCTCTGCTGCCTGAAACCACAGAGACCCAGTTCGTCAAAGAGCTGAGTGAGATTCTGAGCGAGGTCAGAGACACGATGGACGGATGATTGGTGATCGGATGGATAAATGATGGATTGATTAATGGATGGATGGATGGTGATAGAACAATGTGTCCTGATGACGTATGGCTAGATGAATTGATGATTGGATGGATAAATGATAGATTGATGGAGGGATGAGAGGATAGAAAAATAAACGGAGAGCAAAAGAATGTAGAGACAGATGGATAAATGTATGATCGATAATAGAGAGGAAGAAAGGACGTAAAGAGGTGTTGGTGGTGTGTTATAATGATGGATGGATGGATAAACTGAAAGATGAATGTATGTTAGATGATAAATAGATGGATGTAAAGGTTTATGCATTAATAACAAATTAATGATAGATGGATGGGTAAACGACAGATTGATGGATGAAAAGATTAATTTAACTAATAAGAAATAGATTCTTGGTCTTAAATGTACAGAAGTGAATAATCATAAACACAGTCAAAGGAGAATATTTTAATAAAAGGAAAAATAAAGAAGTTGGTTTAAGAATATTTCAATTCTGCTCGATGTTATAATTTAAATTAAAAGTAAATGCTCCACTGTTTTCAATCCAGACTTTATTAAAATGTTGTTTTTTTTCTCTCTCTGCTCCTCAGAATAAGTACAAGGAAGAAGGAAAGAAGGAGATGAGCAGCAGTTTGTACTCTCAGCTTCCTGAAACCAGCGAGATGCAGCTGGCCAGGACCGTCCACGAGTTTCAGAGCGAGGTACTCATGCTTGTCAGAGTTTCACGTTGACTTCTTCCAGCAGCCGCGTTTCAACATATTTCATCAGTTAACTCCGGTCAAACACGCATTTTTACTTTTTGCAGCAGCTGCACGTTTGATTAAGCTGAGAGGCCTCCTACTGCAGATGAATCAAAAACATAAAGCAAGTTTAACTATAAGGAGAAGCTGCTCCACTAACTGTGAAGGCGTCATGAAGCACTGTCATTACCTTTACTCTGCTGCTTAAGGAGAGTTTATTCATCGTCATTTTACAAACTTGTGTCAGAGATAAGATGCTGAAAACTTCTTGAACTGAGAAAGATGAACTGATTCTCTCCCCGTCTCAGAAAAAGTACAAAGAAGACGGGAAGAGAAAGGCCTCCATCTCCCTCTACTCCCAACTGCCCGACACTCCAGAAATACAGCACGCTCTGGAGGTGTCACAGCTGCAGAGTGAGGTACACATCACACACACACACACACACACACACACACACACACACTTGAATAACACAACTTGTAATTTCAACCCAAGAAGAAGTGTCACTGTTGTGTATCTTTCTTTATTTCTGACTTTCTCTCTCTTTCTCTTACACTCATATTCTGACTCTCTCAGGTGAACTATCGCCCGAAGATGCTGGTCAAAGGAGCCCCCGCCTCTCTGTACTCTCAGCTCCCCGACACCACAGAGATCCAGTTTGCCAGAGAGATGACGGAGATGCAGAGTGAGGTAGAGCTCGCCGCGAACTCTGTGCACATCATCATCTGACCTGACGATAAAAACGAGACGACCTGACAGTGTCCTCGTCTCTCATCATGTTGTGAATAACACACAGCGTCTTGACTTTGCAAACAGCAGAGCTTCGCTGGGAAAAGCTGACAGGTTGTTTTGTCTCATCTCAGAGTAAATACAAGGAGGGCGGCAGGAAGAGCCTCTCGCAGAGTTTCTACTCTCAGCTCTCAGAGACGGCCGAGACTCAGTTTGCTAAAAGTGTCGCTGAGCTGCAGAGCGAGGTGAGGTGAATGAATACAGTTTCTGTGTACATGTTTTAAAAAAATGACGGTGTATTAAGACATGATTTTATTTTCAGATGCGGTACAAGGAAGCGGGTAAGAAGGGCGTGAACTCGTGTTTGTACTCGCTGCTGCCAGAGACTTTAGAGATGGCTCACGCCAAGGAAGTGTCGGAGCTGCTGAGTGAGGTACAGTAACTATAATGACAGAGATAATGTCACCCTAACATAAATTCACTTTTTGGATGAAATGAGTGAAGCTGTGACTGTTGGTGTAACCGCTGTGGTTCAGACAGGAAGCAGTTTAGGACAAAACACCATGATGACCATTCAACCATTAAACTTCCTCTACTTTTTATGTTATCCTATTTTATTTCATTTTATTTTATACTATTTTATTTGATCTAATTCTTTTATATTTTCTTGTATTTTTCTGTACCTGAATGTCATGACAACTGAATTTCACTCTAGGGATAAATAAAGTAGTCTATCTATTTGTTTCTTTAAAATATTTATTATTCTGTAAAGTTTGACCTTTTGCAGCTGTACTGTTGAACTCCTTCCTAAATGCACAGCAGCGTAGAGGTCAAAGTATCATCATAAATCCTACATTGTATTTTCATATTAAATGTAATGGTGAAACACAATTTGTGTTGCTTAATTTTAATTATTATTTCATTATTTCAGGTGAAGTATAAAGAGGACGGTAAGAAGGAGATGAGCATCAACCTGTACTCTCTGCTGCCCGAGACCATCGACACCCAGCACGCTAAAGAGGCGTCGAACCTGCAGAGTGAGGTACTCAAACACGTGATTTTTTTTTGTTTGTTTTAAATTTGATATATTAATAAATAAAAATACTGTTGTTCTCTTTCAATGCCACAAACTGCAGCCAGTTTATGAAAGAGATTCCAACACTCATGCTTTTAATATAATTTTGTTACTGAAGCTGCAGTTGAGTGATTTACATCAGCTTTTTTTGTGTGTGTGTGTGTGTGTGTGTGTGTGCATCGTAAATGACTCAATGATGCACTCCTGTCTCCTGCAGGTGAAGTATAAAGAAGGTCTGAAGCAAAAGATCCAGAGCAGTTTGTACCATCAGCTCCCAGAGACCACAGAGACACAGCTGGCCAAACAGCTGTCGGAGCTGCAGAGCGAGGTACGACACATGATGACGCACGTCTTCATCTCAAAACACGTCAACAACATGTTAAAGGTCACAAACAGGACCAGTGACAGAAACAAGACAAAAAACTGTGACTCTTGTTTCTGGTTTCTGGTTGTTTCTGGTTGAAAATATTCTTTATTTTAGACAGCTGAGTTTGAAGAAGTGCTTTTAAACTTTGGATTGTGGATGAATTTTTATTTTTCTGGAGCAGGAACAGTTGGAAAATAATGATACCAAAGAAGAAGAGTTTCTGAGTTCCTACACAGACGTGAATACATGATGGATTTTAAAAACTTATTTTGCATTTAAATATTTAATATTTATCACATGTCAGAGCGTTGAGACAGTACAGGTGAAATACGTTTAATATACCTGTTTATGCACCTCAAGAAGAAGAGAAAATCCCAGCAGCAGTGAAGCAGCATGAAGTAAAATTTATATATAGACATTTATAAAAAGCTGTCAGGATGAAGAGGATTGTGCTAAATACGCTGCTTTATTGTAAGAGTGAAAAACTCTTCTGTGTTTTTTAAGAGCTCTCAGGCGTCAGTTTGAGCTACTTCAACTCTCTGAAGCGTCACTTCTCCCCCATCCAAGCTTTCATGGAAAATCACTAAAATCCAAAATTTCTGATTTTGAAACACAGAGGCGGATTGCTGCAGTCACTTTATATGATTTTATTAATTTCATTAGCTAGAACTAAGAGTTTCCCTTTAATTACTCATTACAGAAGCTAATTATTCATCTATCTATATTCAAACTATTCATTTGTTCTATCTGTTTATTATCAATTTAAACATTTGCAGCATTAATGGGTACAAAGGTTTTAGATATTAATCAAACTCAATTATAATCTTAAATATAAAATATTAAATCTCAGGAGTTTCTTTATTATGAAAACACAGTGTGTCTCTGTTCTGTGCACGAAACCAGGATATCTGCAGGCCATCAAATGTCTCCGAAAGTAAATTTAATTCATTAAAAAGATCGTAGAAGGTTTTAAAAAGTTTTCAGTTTAATTTGTGTCATAATTAGTCATAAATTAAATATTCTCCCCGTCTTACTGTAGACAGAAACGTTAATTTTAAAATGTTTCTCTGTCTGAGTTTTTCAGCTAAAACTTAAATTGATTAATCATTTTTCATTGTTCAATCCATCTCTACATTTCCTGCTGCTTCGTTACATTAATTAGATTAATTATACCATTAGGAAGTGTTGTTATAAACAGCTGGTATGATTGATTTTACAGTCCAAAGCCTTCGTACTTTGGCCTGTACGAGCGAGAAACATGTATTAAACTGCATTATTTGTGGCATTATAAGGTCTTAAATAGTTTAATTAATTTTAAGTTGGTGAACCATGAAAGCAAAAGGGCACTGTTGGAAAGTGCAGAGACTTTTAATTTATACATAAAGACCAGAGACATGCACCCTAATTAGCTGAGATTTAATGGACAAAATTTTTTTTTGTCTGCAGACAAAGTATAAAGAAGCGGGAAAGAAAGAGGTGAACACCTGCCTGTACTCTCTGCTGCCTCAAACTCTGGAGACTCAGCACGCCAGAGAAACCACAGAGCTGCTCAGCGAGGTACACAGAGGCGTTTTCTTTAGGCGCTGTGGACGCACGAGGTGAAACATTCGGCCGTGATGAAGATTATTTATGTTTCTTGATATGCCAGATTAAGTACAAGGAGAGCGGGAAGAAGGAGATGTCCAGCTCGCTCTACTCCACCCTGCCCGACACGACGGAGACCAGCTTCGCCAGAGAGATGACCGACATGCTGAGCGAGGTACCAACATCCAGGAGAGTCAAATATAACGATTCATTTACACATTCATTTAAAACTCCAAAACTGATCAGATAATCGATTATAGACTTTACTGCATCGATACAGTATCATTCAACAAAACATCGAGATGCAGCGTAGAATCTGTTATTTCCACCACCTGTATAATCCAAAGCTGAAAATATCACACCTCATCATCATCAGGTGTAGTTGAGTGACAGAAATGAACCTGGAGTTAAAGTAACAACACATCGAAGCTCCTGTCTGGTAAAACTCCTCTTCAGAAGCCGATGAGCTGCTCGACCTGTTGCACTGATTAGCAGGATCTTGACCTTCAGTAATGAGTTTCTTCTGCCAGCAATGTTAGCTAACTTTACTGATTCCTGGAAAGACAAAAATAACAGATTTATGGCCTAAATTCATAAATGAAAATGAGACAAGCAGCAACAAAATAGCTGCTAATATAAATGTACTAATAAATATTTCATAGTATACATAAAAGTGTGAATGAAATCAATGTACATTTTCTTCAAAAGACAGAAATTAAATGAAAACCAGGAGCTAAAATAAACTGTCAGATGAGATAAAAATGAGATGTTGTTGTTACACTGATCTCTCGCCTCCATCCGGTCGAGAACAGGAGCCTGTTCAGACTCTGAAGCTGTGATCAGCTGATGTTTTCTATAAAAGATTGGTCATCACAAATGTGATTATCATCAAAAAAAGGATCAAAGGGGTTATCAGTGCCGAAGCCTTTCATTTGCATTTCAACAAGGTTGTACAGATCCAGTCTGGACTAATGAGGCCGGACTCTCCGTCACCGAGGATCTGTGAGGACACAAAGATGTGGTTAACCAACAGACGATGAAAAGAAAACTATTAAAGACAAACAATGATGAAACACAAAGAAGAGAAATGAATATTAAAACTACAGTGTTAGCTTTGAATAGGAAAAAAGTCGTTGACGTGTAGAAGTGTTTTTATTTTTACTGAGAAACGGAGAAACCCTCAAGTTTTAATTCAACCTTGAACATTTGTTTTAAGGAGCATCGGCCTCCAAGTTCTTCCTGCAGCAGCATCACATATAAAAATAAAGTGATACCAAACTGAACTGTCTGGAGAAGTAAGCTTAATTGTTTTGTATTTTTATGTCTTTTACAGACTAAATACAAGGAGAATGGGATAAAGAGCCTTTCACAGAGCGTCTACTCTCAGCTGCCAGAGACCACCGAGACTCAGTTTGCTAAAAGTGTGTCTGAGCTGCAGAGCGAGGTGAGGATGAAAAACTTTTCAAACTGCAGAGCCTGCTTTCTCCATCTAAAGTCCATCAATTTATCTGAATTTATAACAATTCTTGTGTTAATCTGAGGTGAGAATTCTGCTGTTAACATTATTCTGAATGAATTATCACCAGATTTTGTTCCTTAAAATCTAACTTGAAATTTAACAGTTATCATTGCGCTGAATATATTTTAGATGAGGTACAAGAAGGGAAAGAAAGAAGTGTCCAGCGCTCTGTACTCCACTCTGCCGGAGACTCTGGAGACGCAGCACGCCAAAGAGGCCTCTGAGCTGCAGAGCAAGGTAACAACACGCCTCTACCTGCAGCTTACACACACCTACACACACTAAGAAACATGCGTTCCCTCCTGTGTCTTCTCGTAGATGGATTATTGTCTCTGCTCTGTTTTTTGTTCAGCTGAAGTACAAAGCTGCTCTGAAAAAAGGTCGATCCTCTAGTCTGTTCCACCTTCTGCCTGAGACCTTGGTGACGGCCCACGCCAAGGAAGTCTCCGAGCTTCTCAGCGAGGTAACGAAATTTACTGTACACTGTCATATTCAGAAAGAACTTCCTCTTTTTTCCTGAGGATGAAGCTGCACTTCTTTTCTTTCAGGTGAAGTATAAAGAGGACGGTAAGAAGGAGATGAGCATCAACCTGTACTCTCTGCTGCCCGAGACCATCGACACCCAGCACGCTAAAGAGGCATCGAACCTGCAGAGTGAGGTACTCAAACATTTTACTTTGAGTTTGATTGTCTCAAGAGACATTTCTGGCCCATCGTAAAGCCCACTGCACTTGAAATCACTGTGTAAGGGTCTGTTTCTCTGCTCTAAAAGATGTTTCACTGAATCTGCTTTAAAGGATTTTTCAGATTCTGACGTTTCTTTTGGCCTGTAGACAGATCAAACTCCAGAAACTCTTTCAGTGTGGTTCAAATAAAAGCTGATACTCACTGGTTCTTTTGTATTTTAGTAATAATTGGACTTTTGCTGAATGCTGCTGCTGAATGTAAAAGTTTTTTTAGATAAGAACTGGATTAACACGCCCTGCGTCACTCCTTCTTGTCTCCTGCAGGTGAAGTATAAAGAAGGTCTGAAGCAGAAGATCCAGAGCAGTTTGTACCATCGGCTCCCAGAGACCACAGAGACACAGCTGGCTAAACAGCTGTCGGAGCTGCAGAGCGAGGTACGACAGTGGATTTTAAATATTGGTTCATTTGAATGGTTGAGTAAAGCATCAGTTATTTATTGGTTAGTTATCGGTTATTCATGTGGCTCAGGTGATAAGCACATCTGATTTTGAGCTGACGTACTTGAGTCATTAAAGGCTGCAGAAACCCCGCCTCCATGCAATGTAAGTGTTTGCTTCAATCTGCAGACCAAGTACAAGGAGGCGGGTAAGAAAGAGGTGAAGACAAACCTGTACTCCCTCCTTCCTCACACCATGGAGACGCAGCGCGCCAAAGAAGCTGCAGAGCTGCTCAGTGAGGTAAAGCTGCTGATTTCTTTATTAACTGTGAAAAACCATAAGCAGTTTTTCAGTTCTGCACACAGATGGAAATCAAGAATGGGTTCCTAGTTTTTAGCCACTTCGTGATTTTTGTCCTCACTCATCGTCCTCCATTTCTTAATGCTGTTATTTCAAAGGTCAAATACAAACAGAGTGGGAAGAAGGAGATGTCCAACTCACTCTACTCCACTCTGCCCGACACGACGGAGACTAGCTTTGCCAGAGAGATGACCGACATGCTAAGCGAGGTAAATGAATGGAAAAGATTCATTTGTCCATCCATTTTCTTCAGATAGTGCTGATTTAAAACACGAAATGCGAGTAAGCTAAAATCAAAGTTCTACTAATGTGAGGAGTCTTAAATCGTTTCTTCACTCTCAAACATTTGGAGTGAGATTAAATAAACATGAGATCTCCAGCATGCAGGAGGGATCCTGGATGTGCTTCAACCGAGAGCTGACGCCTCCTCAAAATAACTGAGAGCTGCAGTAAGAATGCTGTTTGATTAGTTATAAATAATCACTACCCCATTATCCAATGCTCTCTGATGTTTTTATACCTTAGACACTCATCAGAGGCCAGATTAGCATCAGAAACAGGATCAAAGTGGTATTGCAATCTGTCTGTAATGTGCATTGGAGGAGAGTCATTAACAACATCTGATACGTGGCCTGGGAAAGATAGGATTTCAGATTTGTGCCATTTTTTGGGGCAGGGGAAAGTAAACCTTTTGGGGGTTGCATTGTGACCACAAAGAGTTTTTTTGGAGCTGCTCGGTCTGGTTCTGGTGTAGATTCACCAATTTTTAAACATCTTTAGTGTTTCTTCCCCCTGCTCGGAATTTGCATCATCACTAATCTCTTTTTTTTCCTTTACAGAACAAGTATAAGGAAGATGGAAGGAAAAACCTCTCTCAGAGTTTCTACTCTCAGCTACCAGAAACAGCTGAGACTCAGTTTGCTAAATCTGTCTCCGAGCTGCAGAGTGAGGTGAGGATGAGAATCACTCAGATGAAGTCCTACTGAAGGATTTAGTTTAAAAAATCCTGTAGTACTAAAAGGCAGCAGGGACACACAGAGTGTATGTTGTATTCTGTCGGTAAAACCAAAAGATTCACCTCCTAAATTTAGTTCCCAAGATCTGTAATGTCCTCTTGTGCTTTTGCAGAATTCAAAGTAGATGCAAAACTTCACTTTTTAAAATGACAGTAGATTGTCACTGGATCTCATTTAAAAGCTAATTCCAGGTGAACAAAACCTGAATTGGTTATCACAACTTACGCAGATGACACACAACTATATTTTTAATGTCTTTCTTTCATTCTTTCAGTTTTAGTCCTGATCCTTTAGGACCAATGACCAAATCAATGTTGATGCTAAATTTGAACAAAGTTGATTCAACATTTTCTGTTTTAGATGAAGTACAAAGAAGCAGGAAAGAAAGGAGTGGGGAGCTCTCTGTACTCGACTCTACCTGAGACTCTGGAAACGCAACACGCCAAAGAGGCTTCACAGCTGCAGAGTCAGGTACACGCATGAAAACGCAGCTCAGCTGTCTTTGGCACACACTTTTGTTTATGCTAATTCATATGTATGTGTCTCCACCAGCCAATTCACCAACCTAATAACCTAATTGCAATTCCCAGTGATGTGCCAATTAGGTAAACCTCCGCTCAAGTTAGAGGATGATGGTGATGCACCTGCAACTTTCTGAAATACTTTTAATTTAGTTAAAAAAAATAGCAGTTTAGGTAGGTAACTAATACAAACACAGTCAGTCCAGCAGTGAGATCCAGCAGTGTTTCTCAGCTGCCTCTACACATGGTTTTTTGGTTTATCGGAGACCTATTCAATTTGCACAAGACTCGTAAAATGTCAATTTGACTCACCCTTATATATACATATTTCAAACGTTGCTGCTTTGTTCATCAAGTAAAGTTTTTACAGGCCTATAAAAGTATAACTCAACAAAGTTAGACCTTTACTGTCGCACATGAATCCACAAATACTCACACTCTTGAGTTTGATGGGATCAGTGTTTAGAAAAAGAATTAAGGAGATAAACAGAATACATCAAGTAAAAGACCAAAAGACGCACCTTTCTTCAGCTGCTGGTGTGTTTCATAGTGCTTCAGTTTCCTTCATGCTGCCCTCTGATCTCTTTATTCATTCAGTACATTTATCAATTTAACTGAACCAAATACAGTGGTTGTGATCGTGTGTTTTGACCACATCTGCTCCAGCTGAAGTACAAGCAGAGTAAGAAAGACGCCTCCAGTCTTTACCATCTGATGCCGGAAACCAACGACACTCAGTTTGCCCGGCAGCAGACGGAAATGCTCAGCGAGGTACGAGTGTCAAATAGAAATGTGTTCGTCCCTCAGAACAAAAAATAATCTCCATGAGCTTGAAATGTGAAAATGTTGAAGTTTGTTTCATCCCACATTTCAAAACTTTGATTAAAATTGAAAGATTGACAAATATGTCAGTGTTTGGTTGAAAACACAAAGATGTTTAGTTACCACAAACAGATATTTCAGCTTGTGCATTTTGAGGTCTTTGTGCTCAGTTTCAGACCTGTGTTTTTGTTTCATCACAAGGTCAAATACAAAGAAGATGGTAAGAAAGAGATGAGCATCAACCTGTACTCTGTGCTGCCTGAAACCATCGACACCCAGCATGCTAAAGAGTTGGCAGACATGCAGAGCGAGGTGCGTTCAGGACTGAATATTTGATTCACCCTGAAATAGAGCAACCTGCAGACTTCATATGATCCAAGTCTTTGATTTCTCAGATTTATGAAACAAATCTTAATAATCTTCAGAGACGAGTGAGATATAGCACAGCAAAGGATGGTGGTAATGCTTAAAAGTTAATGTTTGTTTTCCAAGCGATGTGAGGTTTGCACTTTATATGCTGATGAAGCATAAATTCCCACTAAAATCCAACCAGAATGACTCTTTTATAATTGCAGTGCAATAATTCTGCATTCAGACAAGAAAAAAAAGCACTAAATCCTGTGACCTGGTGGTTAAGACACACACACTATAACTGAAATGTCCCCGATTTCATTTCCTTTTTATCTCTCTGTTGTAATAATAAAGACAAAAAGCTCAAAAGAAAACAATTTATTGAGATGCTGATTCACATAAAACGAACTGTATCATCATAGTTTAGAGTAGGAAAGTCTGTGATTTAATCTAAACCTGTCTGTGACCCTGAACGAGCGAACCAAATATTATGGAAAGTTGGATATTTATATTAATATTTGGATTATCCTAAAGCCACGGTACTAGTTTTAAAGTATCTACAGACAGCAGACGACAAAATAAAATCACCAAAATCTTACAGGAACACTGCAACGTTTAAAAAGTGAACACCAGTTTTTTTTTAAAGGTGAAATGTTCTTATTGTGATTATTTTCAAGCACTAATCGTGAATCTGATTCCTCATTATGTCTTTCAGGCTAAATACAAAGAGGCCAGTAAGAAGCAGGCGGCGACATCTCTGTATCACCGACTTCCTGAAACTCTGGAGACGCAGCACGCTAAAGAGGCCTCACAGCTGCAGAGTCAGGTACACACGTGTGCATCTTTGACACGCACTGATCATGTATATGACAAAAAGGAAGATCCTCTCCCTTGCTGGTGCAAGTTGTAGACATAGAAAGCATAGAAACAAGCATGTTAACTTAATGACTGCTCTAGAAAATGATCAGCATTTGTGCAAAATATACTTAGTTTGTTATTTAGAAGTTTAAGCAGCTTCACATGCTTGTTGTATTATTCTAAATGTCTCCTCTGTGTGTTGTAGATCTTGTATAAAGAGGCTGTTAAGAAGGAGTTGTCGTGTCCGGTTTACCACCAGCTGCCCGACACTCTGGAGAACCAGTTTGCCCGAGAGCTGAGCGACATGCAGAGCCAAGTAAGGACACAGAGAAGAGAGTCATGGTGATGGGACACATTGGACAATTTGGATTAAAATCACACAGAAATAAAAGAACACGTCCTAAAATGTACTCTACATACGTTTGTGGTAAAAAAAAAAAAAGATCCTGAAGCACGTTTTTGCAGCTCGTCTTGATCAGAAAACATGATGGACGCTGCCTTAAGATATTTTTAGAATTATAACACTGTAAATTTGCAGGAACTCATCATTTAATCCAGCACGTTATCCCTTCACTGACATGTTTAAACACTCTGGAAGTCTTAGCGAAACATCCACAGCGTCACATTGATTCCTGCGGCAGTTTGACTCCAGACGTTGGATTTCTGTTGTGATGAGCCGGCTGCTGCGTTTAGATATGAATGAATGAATCTATTATGAATGTGTGACTGTTCTTATCTGTTTTGAGTCCATCTGTTTCCGTAGCCATAATTAAACATGCATCAAAGTTTGGCATCAGTTGCGAACTCGCTCAAGCTGTTTATTGTTAATATCGTGTTTTCGCTCATCGTAATCTGGCTGTTTTCTGTCTCTGATTGTAGAACAAGTACAAGGAGGATGGCATGAAGAGCCTCTCTCAGAGCTTCTACTCTCAGCTGCCGGAGACCGCCGAGACTCAGTTTGCTAAAACGGTTTCTGAGCTGCAGAGCGAGGTGAGACGAGAGAAAAGAGGATTGTCGATAAAGCATTACAAGCCGGCAGATTCGCGCACGAATGGAAACAGAGCAAGTAAGACAGCTCAGTGTGTGAAGATAAGTGAGGTTAAAGCTCAGGCAGGTAAATCTGTTATCAGTGAGCTGAAAATAATCTGAATCCAGTAAGTGTCTGTCAGAAAACTGTACACAGGAGGAGAAGATGTAAAGGTGGATGAGAGATTAATGGAACAAAAACCAAATGTTTTCATTAAACCTAAAGTTAACCATCTGTCACATTACAAACAGGATTTCACAGGCCTCAAATCAAAGATCTCTGGAGTTTAAAATCATTCAAATAACTATGATGACGCAGCCACTTTCAAACCCAAAGATGACCTTCCAGGACTGATTTCCCCATGTGACCAAGAAAAACTGTTAAATCTTCCTCCATAATGTGATTCAGATGCGTAATCACCTCCGTAGGAGGGTCGACCCTGAGTGTGTTCACGTCGCTCAGATAAACAAGACGGACTGTGTTGAGATTTGTGATCAGAGAAGCATTTTAGTGGAGTAAATGGAGCCTATGAGCTGTGAGCAGTTCAATCAGAGTCTCTTTCCCTTTTTTATCAAAGATAGAACTATAACGAAAACAGAGAAAGATTAGAGAACATTTATGACCCAATCCTCATATTGCGAACTGATGGATTAGGAAACAGAAGATGTATTCAGTTATAATTTTGTCTTCATAGTTGTAATACAATGACCTTAGTGAAGTTAGTAGAATTATATTTAACCCTTTATAATAGTAATTATGATTTTCATTTTTTATGGTTTATTGCACTCTTTAGCTATTTATTTAGTTGGTCTGGACATAAGTCTATACATATTGAGACACTTGTCCCGTTGTATTATTTAACCTTAAAACAAAGGTGGACTGTGTGTTTAAAAAAAAAAAAAAAAAAAGATGTGCAAATGTCTTTAAATGTGTCGTTTTTTTTTTTTTGTTTTTTCAGGTAAAGTATAAGAAGTCTGGGAGGCAAGAGGCCGGCAGCTGTTTGTACTCTGTGATGGCAGAAACTTTAGACACTCAACACGCCAAGCAGGCATCAGAGATACAGAGCCAGGTACACACACACACACACACACTTTTTACATTTCGTTCATGCTGTACACATAATATATACCTTATCTATCTTATATATATCTTCACTACATCCTAAACTTCACTCCCTTTGTCTCTCTTCTTTTAAAGCTGTTTTTTTTGCTAATATTTAATAGAGGAGGGAAGTGGGGATTGTTTTGAATGTTTTAATTATTTGACAAACTTTTCCTACCACACGGTTTCTGTCACACCTGGACTCAAACTGCAGCTGAAGTACAAAGAAGACGTGCAGAAGGAGCTTTCATCCAGCCTGTTCGCCAGCCTTCCTCAAACCCTCCAAACTGAGTTGGCCAAAGAGGTGACGGAGCTCCAGAGCCAGGTGACGCTTTACTCCACCAGCTCTTTCAGACACTCCGATTAACTGACTGTCCTTGAACACAACAGCACTAAAAAGTCCCTCTGTAAGAAAAAAACTGGTGATGTGAGGCTGCTTGAGCTTTAAAAGTATTAAAAACTATTTGAGATGCAGTCCTACACATTAACAGTAACACGGCTGCTCTTATTATGACCACTGCTGAGTGTGTTGCAGACCTTCATCATGATGTGTTTGTTTGATTTGTGATGCAGGTGAAATATAAAGAGAAGAAGAAGGAAACATCCTCCGCTCTTTACCACCTCCTTCCTGACACGGCTGAGATGCATTTCGCCAAACAGATGTCAGAGATTCAGAGCGAGGTGCAGCAATGCTCAGCTCTTCTCTTTCTTTTCATTATTTTATTTCCTCTGTTTACATTTTTGTTTTTTGTTTTTTCTTCCGAAGGCAAAGTACAAGAAGGACAAAGAGGATCTGCCCAACACTTTATACTCCCTGCTGCCTGAAACTCTGGAGACTCAGTTTGTCAAAGAGATGGCCGAGACTCACAGCGAGGTGAGAAAGTGTTTTTACTCACGACCACTGATCAGGAGAATCTGGAAAAAGTACCTAAATATGACTCTATATTGATCTTAAAAAACATTTTGAAAGCTAAGGTTGGTATCAGGAGTTCCATGGATAGGCTCTAAAAATATCTATTTATCTATCTTATTTATTTTTCAAGATTTTTTCAAGCTATGTTTCAAAAGAAAAGGAACAAACATCATTCAGACATGAGAACCAAGTGGGACATACTCGCTGTACTCTTCTATATTAATGTCCATATTATCTTTACTCATTTAAATATTATCGAAAGTGATTTATTTTGATTATCTGTCACGTAGGATTTGCAGCATTAATCTCTAACGTTCATAAAAATTGACTGATGTGACTCTCAGGCAGACCAAGAGGTGAAACAGCACACAGGATTACAGAAAATACTTAAACTGAAGCACACAGCAGGTTTTTTAGGATGTTATCAGCAGTGGAAACCTGTAAAAAGCTTGAGTTAAATGTGATGCTGAATGTTTGTGATGTTGAGAGCTTGTTCTTTTTCACACGTGTAGAAATCTGAACACTAAACTCCAACAGTCATTCATCATTCATCCCATATTTAGAGGTGTCGACTGTGTGGGGTCAAACAGGGCGTGAAGCTGAAGTCTGATTGGCCGACAGCTGATAAATCTGATGATGAACAGCCAATAGGATGCACGGCTGATAACGATGGTCAAAAGGAGGAGATAGAGGATATTTCTGCCTTTTTATTTGTTCTTCGGTAATACAAGAACGAGAAAGGCTGTGTTGGGTTTAATACTTCAGTGTGTGCAAGTGTTATTTACTGTGTGTGTGTGTGTGTGTGTGTGTGTGTGTGTGTGTGTGTTTCAGGTGAAGTACAAGCAGGCTGGGAAGCAGCAGGCGTCGTCGTCTCTTTACTCCAAACTGCCCGAAACTCTGGAGACCAAACACGCCAAAGAAGTGACTGAACTCCAGAGTGAGGTGAGTTTTTTTTCTGTGTCTGCGTCTCCCTGTCTGTCGATCAGGTCAAATTCAAACAAACTTTATTGACTTTTAAAAAGCGGTGAAGAGCAGTGGAGTCTGTACATCAGATCATCACACACTCACAAGAAAACAGACCTTACACTCTCTCTTTAGTTCACTTTAAAGAGGATTGTCTCACTCACTTCTCATGATTCAGGACACGCAGAAAAATGTGGTTTTATTCATTGAAGTTTATCCGTTCCTGAAGTTTCTGCAATGGAAATGGAGTTTTTTAAACTACAACTCACAGAAATAATGGACATAAATAATAAGATAAACATAGAAAAAACACACTTTAGCTCTAACACTGCTGATACATCCCTCATAAACATGTGACCTTCTCGTTGACATTCACCAACTAAAACAAGGAGACCATTTGTTTTTAATTTAACAAGCAAAATCTTTGATAAATACTATGAATTATTGTTTGGTTTAAAGTAGTGTTAGAGTAAAATTCAACATTCAAAACTGACTTATTCCCTTTTAAGCATTTTGTTATTATACCCTAAACTATTGTAGAAGTTTAGGGTGATCTCAGAATATCTGAATAAAGTCTTTAATAATGAGTCATTATATTCGATGATTTCACTGGAGATGAATCACCTTCACTGGTTTTCTATGTTCATTTTGGTTCTTTGTTCCCGACAGAATAAGTACAAAGATGGAGGGAGGAAGGAAATGACGTCGTCTCTGTACTCTCAGCTCCCCGAAACCTCAGAGACGCAGTTCGCCCGAGAGATGACGGAGCTGCAGAGTGAGGTACGAACACGCACGCTGTGATAAGTTTGAGATTATTTCGGGTGATAACGAACACGCCCGCGATCCTTCACGGCTGTTCGGACATGACATCAAATTCAGTTCATGTAAAATACTCAAACGCGCTACTTTAAGATGTTTTTTTGTACTTCATTCTTTGTTTGCACCTTGACCTTTGTGGTGGTGTTTTAAAGAAGAACAATTGGTTTGGTTTACATCAGTCATATCAAATAAAACGTAGATGGAGAGCCGATTCTGAGTCCAATCTTCTTGACTCACTCTCCATTTGTTGATGTGTCGACAATAAAATCAAAGTATAAAGATGCAAGACCTTCACAGTTTGAAGAAGACACTCACTCACTGCGACTGAACCGAACAAAACTAGAAAAAAATCTGCTGGATTTGATAAAAATGTCCCTCTGAATGTGCCTGGTTGTCTCGTTGTCTGTAGAACAAGTATAAGGAGAGCGGGAAGAGGAGCCAGACCGTCAGTGTTTACTCGCAGCTCCCAGAGACCAACGAAATCCAGTTTGCCAAATCTGTTTCTGAAATACAGAGCGAGGTAAGATGTATGTTTTCACGATCAAAGTCACTGATCTGAATGACTTATCAATCATCTCCTGTATATAAAGAAGTCATGGAAAAAGCTAAGATAAAACACACAGCTGTAGTTCAGATCTTTTTAACTGTTGACATGAGATGGAAAATGTTCTCTTTGTACAGAAATCATCTTTTGTCTCATTTCTAGACCAAATATAAAGAAGCTGGGAGGAAAGAGGTGTCCAGCTCTCTGTACTCGAAGCTGCCTGAGACTCTGGAAACTCTGCACGCTAAAGAGGTTTCACAGCTGCAGAGTCAGGTGTGTGCAGATGCAGCACGATGCGTTCAGGTTCAAGCTTTTCCACTGGACCTTCAAACAGGATGCATTATTATTATCATTAACGGGAAAGTTGTCTGTTTTGTTTAGTTACTAGGTGAAAAAGGGATTGTTTAGCATAAAAAAACTACTTCACCCCTTCAAACCTCTGATTTTATGTAACTTTGGATATTCGTATAATTTCCATTTTTGCTCACAAAAAATAGCAGACTCCGGATCAGAAAGGTTTAATTCTTGCGGTTTTCTCTCTGTTTTGCCGTCTTTGTGCAGGTGAAATATAAAGAGGACAGCAGGAAGGAGGTGAGCGGTTCTCTGTATCACCAGCTTCCTGAAACCACAGAGACGCAGCTGGCCAAAGAGCTGAGAGACGTTTACAGCGAGGTGAGAAACACACGGGAGGTGAAAAAGTGTCACTGCTGGGTGTTTTTGTGTGTGTCGACCTCGGTAAAGTAAAACCCTGCGTGCTCTTTGTCAGGTGAAGTATAAAGAAGACGGGAAGAAGGAGATCAGCAAGAATTTGTACTCGCTGCTCCCTGAAACGGCAGAGACCCAGTTTGCCAAGCAGATGTCAGAAATACAGAGCGAGGTGAGGACCCTGAACGCCTCATACAGGTCTCCAGGTTCATCAGGATCTTACAGAGTTTGTTTTTAATTTTATGGCAGCCAGAATTTTTATTTGACAATACATTTTACTAAAAATTATCATAAACAATTAATCTTAACAACTGAAATCACAGTTCAAAGTCAAAGTTTTATTGAAGTTTCAAAGTCACCCTTTAGCTTCATGTTATAGTTGTAAATGTGGGAACGAAGCTTGTTTTTCTTTTGCACCAATCATATGTTGGTTTGTACCAGTTTTCACACAGTGCGATGAACATTTTTATATAAATAAATATACTTATGTTCCTTTTAGATCAGTGTTATCCTTCTCATCTATCTTGTCTTGGATATTTTAATTTCTTTTCATGGTGGAAACCATTTATGAAATATGTGAAGATATTGATCATTGATCATTTCATTTCACACTGGATCTCAGTAGAAAATAATATTAAAATAGTTTTTTCTTTGTTTCAAGACAAAGTACAAAAAGGACAAAGAGGATCTGCCCAACACTTTATACTCCCTGCTGCCTGAAACTCTGGAGACTCAGTTTGTCAAAGAGATGGCCGAGACTCACAGCGAGGTGAGAAACTCTGACTGTCATCGATCACGTTATGAGGACGTAAATCTGCTCACACAGTCTCATCATGGCCCTGCAGAGTGAACCAAGCAGTCATAATAATCAATCATAAACCACATACAGACTGAAAGCATCACTGAATGTGTAACTAGTGTTGCTGTTGGACTGACGTGTCTCCGTCCTCTGTCCTAAAGAGCTCCATTTAAACCAATAAAAACACATCACATGATTACACAGGATGAACACACAAAGCCTGGAGAGATTTCTGACAGTAGGAAAATGTAAAATTAGAGCTTTAAATGAATGTGTTTATGTAACGCGACATCCTGAGAGACTAAGTTCAGTGTGTGTGCCCCGTCTGAGACACTCCAGCGTGTTAACACGTTGCAGATAAGCCGACTGCTGCTGCCTATTCTGGTCTCGTTATCAGAGACTTATTCAGAGCTGCTGGATACCTCCCTCTCTCCTTCTTCTCTCTTTCACTTTGTCCTCTGAACTAAATGAGGAATGCATCAGCTTTTTGTCTCTCACCTCTTTCTCTTTAATTGTTCGATCTGTTCTTCTCCGGTGTCTCTTCACCTTCAGCAGCCATGTTAATCTTTATTTTTTAAGTCTTTTCAAAACGAGTCAAGTCAAATGTATTTATACAGACCAATATCATTAATAATATTTTTTTTACACTCTGTAATAAAGAAAAATGGAAGAAACCTCACGAGTGGTGCTAAAAGCTGCTTATCCTGACAACAAAACAATCCTTAATAAAACATGTATTAAAAACCTTCTCTGCAGACGTATCATCGTTTCTCTGTGTTGTGAAGCAGAAGCTGTAAAATGCATAAAAATTGTGATCATGTTTTTTTTCTTTTTCTTTTTCCTTGCAGATCAAGTACAAGGAAGCGGGAAAGAAAGAAGCCAGCAGCTCTCTTTACCACCAGCTGCCCGAGACTCTGGAGACGCAGCATGTTAGAGAGGTTACTGAGCTGCAGAGCGAGGTACACACATCCATTTTTCACACGCACACGTCGTCCTGCAGAGGTTATAACGAACAGCCGCGACGTTACTTCACATAAGGACGGTGGAACGAACCGCTGTGTTTTCAGGCAGAGAGAAGCTCAGACTGAGAGCAGCGTCGGTCTTGAATGAATTAATGAATGAATAATACTTTGCACTTTGAAGACACTCGGCTAAATGCAGAGGATATTTTCTGATGCTGTTTGGAGCTGGCACAGCAACATTATCTCACTGAGGAACAGAAGTGTTTATGTAATATAACTCAAATATTCAGCAGAGAAACAACAATCATAAGCTGAAAAAACTGCGAGTAATCAGCGAAATATGACAGCGAAAGTTTCTCTAGTTCTCCACTGACTGACTGTATACTGATATGCCTGGATGATATTTTGGCTTTTAACCAGCACCAAGCTGTGTGGTTCAGATGCACCATGTGGACTGAGGGAGCAGCTCATTTATTCATTTCTTCACTGGCTCACAATTAGCCGGCACCCGGAGGCCTTCAGGACTGAACCAGGATCATTCGGAGCTTCTTGTTAATTTAAATATATTTCATCTGATTGCTTTGTTTGGCAAACAGTGAAAAATAACCTAAGAATATTTAAACCACAAGAGGTGAAGATAAAACAGCAAATCCTCCAATTTAATAGTTAAATATGAAATTTTCCATCACTTGTTTTTCTGTTGGTGGAAGAGAAACCCTGCAGGATGTTATTTAGTCTTTGCTCTGTGAAATGGCCAAATCGGAAGACAAAATCTTTGAAGATGACACCTGGTGAAGTTAAAGATGACAGGAAGTGGTCTTCAGTACCGGCGGTGACACACAGACAATTCAAGCTACGTTAAAACAGCTGAAAAATAACCTGAGCTGGTGTCCTGCTGCTGTTTCCTTCAGAACAAGTACAAGCAGAGCGGGAAGAAGTCGATGACGTCCAGTCTGTACGCTCAGCTGCCGCAGACGGCTGAGACGCAGCTCGCCGCCAAGATGTCCGACCTGCAGAGCGAAGTAAAAAAAATTAAAAAACCCACACATCTACATTCAGAGAGAAGTTTTATTCCTGATGTCTGAAAGAGTTTGATGCTGTCCGCCACTCCGTCTTCCGTCTCCTCTTCCTCTTTCTGTCCAGAGCAAATACAAGGAGGACGGGATCAGGAGCCTCTCTCAGAGTTTCTACTCTCAGCTACCAGAAACTGCTGAGACTCAGCTAGCGAAAACCGTGTCTGAGCTGCAGAGTGAGGTGAGGAAAACATTCATCAGTTTGTTCTTTGTCATTTCATTGGATTGAAGTTCAGGACTGCCTCACTGTCAGAGAACAGCGCTCACCACTGAGCCGCCAGAAATATCTGAACTACACGATTAAAGGTCAATCAATCAGGCTCTTTTCACATTAATAACCTGACACAAATGCATAAAAAATCCCAGAATATCCAGAGCCTCCACTGGAAGATGTATTTAATGATTCTGTCTGGAACTGAATCAATTCAAGTTACAGACAGAAAATTAACAAGACCAACATAGTGGTGGAAAGTGGTGGAAACTGAAAGTGGTGGAAACTGAAAGTGGTGGAAACTGAAGGAGCTAAAGCTAACGGGGTGATGTTTTCTGCAGGCCAGGTACAAGGAGGCGAGCAGGAAGGAGGCGAGCAGCTGCCTGTACCACCAGTTACCTGAAACTCTGGAGACGGTTCACGCTAAAGAGGCGACGGAGCTGCAGAGTCAGGTTACAAACACTCACAGATTAGAGGAGAAAGAGATTAAACCTCCAGGTGCTTTGGTTGTTTGTGTTTTTCAGTAAAAGACCTTCAGTAGGTTTGTACTTTGAAAACATGAACTTCAAACTGAAAGGAGTGCGTCATATCACAAAGGAAGGATCATACCATCATTCATCTTTCAGTGTTCTTACGACAAATTACCTGTACAATACATTTCTACAGACTAACGATACATCACATTTTATCCTGATTTAAGCATTATCCCAACTTCCAAGCATCCATCAGTTTCTATGCATCCCACTAGAAGTAAAAAATAAACTACTTTGTGGTACTGCAGCGAAGTCTTACAGGTTGATGGTTTAACATTTCAGAAGCAGCAGCTGGACACTTTGTATTTTGTTTAACAACCTTGTTTTACATCATGATAAATAAATGAATCCCTGAACCCTTCAATGCATCGGCGTCCAGATTCAACTCTTTGGTCTTTGATATTCGCTCTGATGTCCGTCTTCAGATGTGCTGTAGCTTCAAGGCATTGAAGGCGGAGAAACATCTTGTTTATAGCTTTTGGTACGGGGTTCAGTCAGTTTCCTGTTCTCTCCAGGTGAAGTACAAGGAAGGAGGTAAGAAAGAGCTGAGCACCAACCTGTACTCTGCTCTGCCCGAGACAGAAGAGATGAAGTTTGCGAAGGCTGCCATGGAGCTTCAGAGCGAGGTGGGTGAACGTTTGCACCATAATAGAAAGGTCAAATTTAGCTTAGTTAATGTCATACAAAACAAAACATATTTACTTGTTGTGAGCTTTTTTTCTGGACTGCAGGTTCGTCTTTTTCCATCTATGCATGTGTGTTTGTGTGTTGCAGAATAAATACAAGCAGAAAGGCAAACAGGTAATCAGCTGCAGTATTTTCCACCAGATGCCGGAGACCAAAGAGATTGAGTTCGCTAAGCAGGTCTCTGAGCTTCAGAGTGAGGTGAGAGGCTGTCAAAATAAAAGTATATTTCATCAACAAATTCTGTCATTTCCACTCCCCTCTGATAATCGACTGTATTTATGTCTATTATACATATATATATATATATATATATATATATATATATATATATATATATATATATATGTTGGATTGTGTGTATGTAATGTTGTAGACCAAGTACAAGAAGGACAAAGAGGATCTGTCCAACACTTTATACTCCCTGCTGCCTGAAACTCTGGAGACTCAGTTTGTCAAAGAGATGGCCGAGACTCACAGCGAGGTGGGAAACTCTCAGTGTGTTACTGTGAAAATCTTTGTGCATGCATGCCCAGAATAAACAGCTTGTGCGTTTGGTTTTAGTTGTTTTTTTCCCAACGTTACCGTTTAATAATTCATCAGGAGATTCAGCACTGATGAACAAGTTTTATATGAAATGTCGTCCAACTTCTGAATCTAACTCACAGCATGTGGTTTGAATCCAAAGACTGTTTTTGTGCTTCTCTTTTGGTTCTCAGTACTTTCTTTGTTAGACATGCATCATTAAAATGTGATTCAGTCCATCCACCTCATAGTCGCATCTTACCTTCTTTAAATTCTTACTATGTTATAAATAGGTTTTTCATAGAGTATTAAAATCTATGACATTTAATTTTAAGGAACATATTTTCAGATGAAGTGTCTGTTTTAGTTTAGTTCCAGATAGAACATCAGTTGCAATATTTTCTATCTATTATGTGATAAAGGTTAATCTCATTAGCAAACAAGTTTATATTCTATTAAATAATAATGTTAAAACTTCCATTTAACTTGTGTTAAATACACTGCATTGACACAATTATCTGTCTTAAATTTCTTTATTTCAGGTCTTAAAAACCCTGATTACAGAACAAACATTTACAATACATATTACAGAGATACTTGCTCTCAGTAAAATATTTCCTCGAGACGGTAAACTGAAGCAGAATGAGGAATGTGTCCCTTTGTGCTCCAAAACTACTGAAACATAATGGAGATGATCAGAGACTCAACACAAGAAATCTGTCACTCGTTTCTTTTTTCCTTTTTTTTTTCTTCTTTTTTCGAGCAGCAGCCTGATTTACTGTGTCGCTGTGCAGTTACTGATCTCATGTTGTTGTTTTCTGGTTGCAGAGTAAATACAAGGAGGCCGGTAAGAAGGAGCTGGTTAACTGTCTGTACTCTCTGCTGCCCGAAACCAAAGAAACTCAGCATGCAAAGGAGCAAACTCAGCTGCACAGTGAGGTACAAAACGACCCTCAGCCACTCTTTTATTTTTAATATTTAAAATTATCATCAAAGTGCGAGAATCTGTTCACGCACTAATACTGTTTCAGGGGTTTCACATTATCAAATTTGTATTGGGTGAAACAGCAAAATATATAATAAAAGCAAAACATATTAATGTACACTTTGTATTAAGTACAAACAACAAAATCCATCATGTATTGTAGTTTCGGTTTGTTTTAGTTTTTATCAACTGAGTAAAATCTTCATCTCAGCTGTGTGTTAATTAGAGGAACAGTCATTTTTAGTCTGCACACGTCTAATGATGATATAATATACTCTTGTAATCCCACTTTATGCAGTTCACACAGAATTTTACAAAAAAAAGTAGATATGGAAGCAGCATGAGGGCCTATGGGAAATGTAGTTCTCATTATAATCAGACTAAATACCTGGCATTAGACACCCAATCAGTCTGCCTATATTGATTGATTACCAGTCCAACACCAGTATGTTTTTTTTTCATAAAATTTATAATCTATAAACCACTGGTAAGGATTTGCAACAATCCTCATTCACACATCAACATCATTTTAATTATATTGTTTACTTTAGATTAGTCAAATCAATCAGATACCTGATCAACTTAAAAGTTCAGTTTGGGCACTGATATCAATCCTGGAAACTAAACTGGTCTGTTTCTGATCAGAGTTAATATGATACTGATGTGTAAATAAACATTTAAAACTGATACTTAATTTAACACTTTATATTCAAACCAGCCGTTCTGGAACTGGTAAGGCAGCAAAGTCAGACTGTGCACTGTTTCTGTAAATGAGTCATAATCTGTGCTTTTATTAAAAGTGATGTTTTGTCCTGTGTTGCAGAAAGCGTACAGGGAGGAAGGTAAGAAGGAAGCCGGCTGCTGTCTGTATGCTCAGATGCCCCAAACCATCGAGACCGTCTTCGCCAAAGAGTTGACCAAGACGCAGAGCGATGTGAGTCTGACGCCGCTTTGCTGTGAGGTTCAAACTCAACGGAGGAAGGGATTTATTTGTATTAAGGAAAATTTCATTCTGAACCTGTAAGAACTACCAGTTTAAAAAGTTGATATTTACAGTTATCAGCTGAGTACCTTCAAGTCATGAGCTTTACTGTCGTGCCACCAAATCCAAAGAGCAAACGGGAGGCGTTTTATCAGCAACACACACACACACACACACACACACAGACACATACAGAGGGTGTGTGTTGTGTGGTGTTAGTATCATTTTGTCTGCTGGAGCATGAACGCTGAGAGCAGCTGTGTTGTACTCTACTGCCCGAGGACACAGACACTGACCTACTGACCTGCACTGCCTGCACACACACACACACACACACACACACACACACACACACACACACACACACTCACACACACACACACACACACACACACTACACACACACACACACACTCACACACACACACACACACACACACACACACACACACACACACACACACACACACACACACACTCCACACACACACTCCACACACACACACACACACACACACACACACACACACACACACACACACACACACACACACACACACACACACACACACTCACACACACACTCACACACACACACACACACACACACACACACACACTCACACACACTACACACACACACACACACACACACACACACTCCCACACACACACACACTCACACACACACACACACACGCCCACACACACTCCACACACACCACACACACACACACACACACACGCACACTCACACACTCACACACACACACACACACACACACACACACACACACACACACACACACCACACACTCACAGGCAGGTTGAAGCTCATAAATTGGGGCAGATGCATGTTTCACAGGATCACTGCAACAAACTGACACGTCTGAAGACACAACAGATAAAAATCAACTGTCCTCTAAAAACTCTGTAATATGAACTTCATCATGCTGGTGTTTACGGGAAGGTGGAGCCCTGAAAGATGGAGGATAGAAAGTGACTCTATCAGCTGTAAAGCAAACAAACTGCTGAACAAAGACCATTATGTCCTCTATGATTCAAATATGCATTTTAACCCGTTTTAAATCAGACCTTCAAATCTGCAAAACATGAAGTGCTCCATCTGTGCAATTAAAAAAGAAAATAAAATGATGCAAACCCACAATATAAAAAAGAGCATGATGAAAAAAGCTAACCTAATCAGTAGAAATAAAACTTCTAGGTGTACCTTTATGAAATCCACTTCACTAAACAAATAAAGGGATTTATACTGAACATGAAGGATATACAGATGTAATATGAAAGATCATATTTTCATAGATTTGTCTACAAAGTTGTGATTTTGCTTCAGATGTGGAGGAAACTGTAATGAGTCTTTCTCAACCACACCTCTGCTATTTTAAATGAAACATCCGAAAATGATGATGACAGGGCTTCAGTTTTCTTTTGTTTGTAAGTCAGAAATCATCATCCTCCAACACAAAGGTACCAGCAGGAATCAGAAGAAGCTGTGAGACTCGTGTGAAGCGTTAAAATCACGCTGCATTGAGAGTGTTTCCGCTTCACAGATGAGGTCCACTGTTCGGTGTCGTCGGGCGGCCCCAGAGGGCACACGATCAAAGCTCGGGGTAAATTGGGGCACAGGTCTGACGCTTTCTGGTTTTTGTGTCTGTTGACCGAGCAATGTAACGCTAACTGGAGCGTGTAACGTAGACCGCCCAGACAACAGCAAAACAAAACGACTGTCTGCAAAACACGGCGACTGTAAAACTGATCTCACACCCACAGACTGAAGAGGGGCAGGAACACTGTGTGAAGACGTTATAGTTAGAGTACAGTAAAATACTTTTTAAAAATCCCAATAATATCATCTTTTTAGACATTATGTTTGTGCCGATTTGGTCTCCTGTCTATTATTTGTCATTTTTCTAATTTCTGAAAGTTTTTATGGTTTATTAGCTTTTTTTTTAAATACATTTAGAAAATAACTGTTTTACATTTTGCACAGTAATTTTGAAGTAAAGATAAACACTGAAGGCTGCAGGTTTGTTCTGCAGGCCTGTTAATCTTCACTCAGTTTAATATTCATTTCTGTGTCATGCTGCGAATTTTCATTTTCACAGTTGGAGGCTGCTCATCTTATTTTTAGGCAACTCAACGAGTGTGTTTCCACTCGTTATTCAGCACCAGGCTGAATTAGTCATCAGATATTTTCTCCCTCAACCCATGGCGCTCCTTTTTTTTTCTGCCTCCCTCTTTCATCTTTTTCATGTTTCTTTTTCTTCTCTATCCGTCTTGCCTCTTATTTCCTTGCTCTTCTTCTTTGTGCAGAAGTTTTATAAGGAGAAGTATAACCGCGAGAAGGGGAAGTCCAGCTACACCAACATGAAAACGCTGCCGGAGGTGGAGCACGCCATGGAGGTCAACAAGAACCAGAGCGAAGTAAATACACACACAGATAAACTGTTCTCCTCAGGACGATATGAAAACAAGCGCTTATGTAACACTGTGTGATTGTGTGGGCAACAACCAGGATGAAACAGCAGCTCGTCTCTGTGGAGTTTACTGTTAAATAAATGTTTGTGACCTGTTGTTTTGAGTAATATTGTCAGCAGGTTGCATTTATTCATTTAAGTGTATGACAGGACATTTTAATCACCGTGTGACCTACCTTCACCTGCATAATACACCTGTTTTATCTTCCTCTGCTGCCTCTTTGTTGTACAGTTGAAGTATTTATACTGAAGACTTTTAAAGTCAGCCTCGTTTTCATTTCTGCTTTTTGCCTCTGCTGCTCTCAGGTCAGCTACAGAAAAGGCAAAGAGGAGCTCCATCACTACAACACGGTGGCAGACAGACCCGACATCATCAACGCCACCAATGCTGCCAAACTGGCCAGCGACGTGAGTCTGTGTGTGTGTGTGTGTGTGTGTGTGTGTGTGAACATGTTCCAGCATAAATTTCCATGACAACAGTCCCATTCAGCTGCTGTTCTCTGAGTGGAACCGCTGATTAATTATAGAAAACGTTGTGCTGTTAACACTGAACCGTCATTATGTAAGAGTGTCCTGCAAGGTTCATCTTCACGGGATGTGTGTGTATGTGTGTGTGTGAGAGAGAGAGTCGAACATCCTGCAAAAGTATGAGTATGATCTCTCTTTGATTTTTCAGGAATCCAGCATGCGTGTTTCCATTTTGTTTAATTATTTGTGTGTGTGTGTGTCCTTAGATGTTCACTCAGTAAAAAGTGTGTGTCCGCATGCATTTTTTTTCAATGCATCTTTTAAACATCCGTGTTTTCTTTCTACCTTTCTGGAGTTTGTGTTGTTACCATACATGTACATTGTTGTTTATTGTGTGTGTGTGTGTATTTCCCCAGGTTGCCTATAAGAACAACACCAAGCCGCCAGTTTACAGCGACGGCTCTCTTTTGTCCAGAACTGACATCCAGCACGCCAAGGAGGTTTCAAAACTGGCCAGCCAGGTAACACACACTCACACACACACACACTCTTATTCTACCCAGCATGCAATGGGCAGATGATCTCCAGTCTGTGTGAGATGTCTTTGACCTGTTTCTCTCTCCTGTAGGTGAAGTATAAGGAGAGTTTTGACAGACATCTAAAGGGACAGAGACCCTGTTACAACCCGCTGGACTGTCTCTCCTTCAAACACACACAAGCTGCTGCCGCGCTCGCCAGTCAGGTGAGCAAAATCACGAAGTCACATGACCCGTCTCTCACGGTTTCAAGTTCATTTCAGGACCCTGTGACGAAAAACTCGCTCCAGCTACGGCATCACATCGATCATGTTGTAAAAAGTGTCTCACTAAAGAGCACTTTGACATCAAGATTTGAGATTCTGATGCTTCATAAGCAAGTTCTTACATTTAATTTAAGTCCAAGATTTCATGATTTGATTTTCCACCAGCACACTAAGTTATGAAATTAGTTCTGTACTGCTTTCAACCTTCTCATTACAATATATCATCATATAGAGCATTAGTTATCAGCATTTCAAGCAACCATACATGTTGATCCTCATAGAAATGAAGTGAAAACAGCTGAAATCATGATTTCAGTGCCTGAGTTAACAGGCTTCACTATGTGTGATTCATCCTCTGTTTTCCTGATTAATGTCAGTAAAGGAGGGGCGGGACAGTGGTGTAGTGGTTAGCATGCAGGTTAAGTTAGCTAGCTGGCAACTCTAAATTGCTCCTAGGTGTGAATGTGAGTGTGAGTGATTTGTCTGTCTTTCTATGTACCCCGCCTCTCGCCCAGTGACAGCACATCCTGCGACCCTGTGTGTCAGGATTTAACAGAGGCTCAAAATCCTGTAAAATTATGTCAGAGAACTTTACTTCTTGTTCACCATTACAGTTAGTTTCTATTGTTAATTGACACGCTAACAAACAGGACAAATCCACCAAGTTTCAGTTAAAAACTGACGATTTCTGATTTGTTTCCATCAGATCACCTGAAAACGTTTTTTGTTTCCTTTGCACTAGTATATGTGTGTGTGTGTGTCTCATTTACTTTGACACACTCTAAAACTCAGTCTGTTGTGTGGGCGTAACCATGGCAACTTTTATAAGGCAAATGGAGAGGGATTGTAGGATGAGAGCTGGAGAAGTTGCAGAGGTTGCACACATGCACTCTCTCTCTCTCTCACACACACACACACACACACACACACACACATGCAACACACACACACACACATGCAACACACACACACACACACACACACACACACACACACACACACACACACACACACATGCACATGCACACACACACACACACAGAGCAGCCATGGTTCGGTTTTAGTCTGCTTGCTGCCCACACAGCCACAGAAAAGAGCCTTTCCACTTCACAATGTTATGTAACAGCTTGTTGTGTTGAACGCTGCCTGGTGTTCAGGAACGCTGCACGTTCACTGAGAGCTGCTTTTCAGAAAAGCCTCTTACTGTGCGAGAGATCATGATACACTGGCAGGTTTCTGAATGCAGGTTTTCAGCGGAAGAATTTGGCAAAGGTGGTGGAATTAAGCACCAAATCATCGAGGAAAACATCAAAGAAATGTGGACGTGTGACAAAATCAAATGAAATTTTTATTTTCAGTGTTCACTTTTAGTTTATATTTACTGCACTGTGTCCACAGGCTGCAGAAAAACAGATGTTTTGGAGGCTGGAGGATTGGCTTACTCTGTTATTTACTGGAGTCAGGATGGCCCAGTTTTAGCAAAGATGCAGGAGTGAGCAAATCCCTCTTCAGGATCCTGAAATAATTTAGCATAACACGTGTGGTTGATGTGTTCATATACAAAACATTACTGTAGATACTCTGCTGCGTGTGAACCAGGGCCGCAACTAACAGTTATCTTTATTACTGATTCATTTTTTTCCATTGATCAATCGTTTGGTCAATAAAAATTCAGAATATATCTGTGTTGAAAATATCCTCCAAGTCCATTATGAGGTTGCAGATACCCCTCGAAATAGCAGTGACCTTATCATATAAGACAAAAAAGCAGCAAATTGTCCAAATTTAGAAGCTGGAACTGCAATTTTCTTTGAAAATTAACTTAAATTACATGATCAAAATGTGCAAGAGAGATGCTGATAATTATTTTAAAGTCATTCAGTCCAACCTTAGCTTGTCTTTGTTGCAGTTTATTCAAAATTTTTATGCTAAAATGGTGGTTTATGATTCAATAAGAGGCTCAAATATTCAGACCTCCATCCTGAGTCAGAGCAGCATTCAGCAGGTGGAGCTTCGAGTGCAGCAGATCACAGAAATAAAACAGTGATCCTGTTCCTTTCTGAGTGGTTTGCATTGTGTTTAGAGGGAGAGGAAATGTTGCTCTGTTAAATCTCTGAACATGAAAGAAAACCAGAGAGTTAGTAAGAACATCATTTTATGATTCATTACTTTCAGAGCATCATGTTCCCTGTTTTATAATGAATCATTTCATACAGGAGAAGGAGCAGCTTCGTGGTTAATTTGCACACTTGTTCTGTCCTCCAGGTGAAGTATAAGAACAACCAGAACCAGAAACCAGAAGGTTCGTCTGACCTGCCGAACCTCCTGCAGCTGGAACACGTCCTGCACGCCAGCAAGCTGCAGAGTAACGTACGAGCTGCAGACACACACTGTACCTGTGTGTTAATCATGCTTTTCACTGTGTGATGTGAAAGTAGAAATGTGTGTGTTCAGGTGGAGTATAAGAAGAAGTACGAGCAGACGAAGGCGCAGTACCATGTTACTTTGGACACAGCTGAACAGCTCCACCATAAGGAGAACGCGGTGCTGCACAGCCAGGTCACAAATAAAGCGAAGCTCTCTCTCTCTGTTTGTTCTCTCTCTCTCTCTCTGTTTGTTCTCTCTCTCTCTGTTTATCTGTGAATGAATGAAGCTGTTTGTTTGCTGGTTCAGGTGAAGTACCGAGAGGAGTACGAGAGGAGCAAAGGTCGCTCTCAGATGGAGTTCGGAGACACGCAGACGTACAGAGTGTCTAAAGAGGCGCAGAGGATGCAAAGCGAGGTGAACGCTCGTTTCTGTCCCGTCTGCTCGGACGCTGCAGGGCTTTTCTTCGACAGCACAGAGCGGTTCAGAGAGTTCACAAACTGATGCAAACAGCTGAAATCTGAACTGCTGCAGGATGAACAAAGTCAAAGAGTGCATGTGTATTTCTTTATTTTTACGTTCAGATGAGGAGGCTGCAAAATCCCTCTTTTTATTGGAGCTTGTTTATTCACACAGAAGGAACAAATACATGCTGATTGTTAACAAGTCAGTGATGAATAAGATGAAAACTGAGAAAAACTAAAAACACTAAAAACTCACAAAAAACATCACATATCTTTAAAAAAAACTTGAGCACAAGCAGCAGTTTGTCTGTTTGTGTTTCTTTCTACATTTACAGTTGTTTTTATCCAACAGCATCACCTATATATTATTATATATCTCTGTTTAATTATATATTTTATTTTAGTTTAGTAAATTTATATTTTAGTCTTTTATTTTATTACTTTTGTATTATTCATTTTAGTTTTATATCTTTTTTTTTTTGCTTGTGTGGATTTTCCTCTAAATATTTTTTAACATTGTTTTAGGGAGCCTGAGACTTTGAGACAAATGCTCGATTATTATGATTATTGTGGACATGATAATAAATTATTGAATCTTGATTATTCACAACGTTTTACTCTCTTTCTCTCCCTTTCAGAGAGAGTACAGGAGGGACTATGAGGAGCAGATGAAGGGGAAAGCTTTGATTGACGTGGACCAGACACCTGAATACCTGACGGCCCGCCATGCCAGCAGCCTGCTGAGCGAGGTAACACACACACACACACTCAGTATTTTACTTGATTTAAGGATGTTAGGGGCCTGAAAAGATGAAAGTATCAGGTACCTCACAAGAAGAAAGAAAAGAAATACAAGAAAAAAAATTTTTTTACTGTAAAATCTTACAGTCATTTCCCAGTTTTCCATGATTCCTTGAAAGCCTCATTTATTAAATAAAGCCCAAATCATCATATATCAAGATGTAAACCTTGAGATGAACCATCATTATTTAACATGAATTGTACTCATATTGATTCAGTGTCCACCCCCTCGTCTCTCTCTCTGTAGAAGGAGTACAGGAAGGACCTGGAGCAGGAGGTGAAGGGGCGGGGCTTATCCGGCATCGGGCTGGAGGAAACACCTGAGCTGCTGAGGGTGAGAAAGGCCAATCAGATACTGAACCAGGTAAAAACACACACACACACACACACACACACACACTTAGAAAGTAAAAGTGATCTGACTTCTTCTGAGTGTTGATGTGTGTGTGTGTTAAGTGTTTGTGTGTCCACAGAGGGAGTACCGCCGGGATTTGGAGAGGGAGGTTGTGGGTAAAGGGATGGAGCTGAGCGCCGATGTTCTGGAGATACAAAGAGCCAAGAGAGCCTCGGAGATCCAGAGTCAGGTAACCGTAATGTGTGTGTGTGTGTGTGTGTGTGAGAGAGAGGGAAGGACTAACAAACTAAAGGAAACGTGTTGGTCTTTAAAGCTGTTAGTCACAATAAAAGATGTCCTTAACTCCACTTATCAACTTTAAGTTTTAATATTTGAAATGTTCTTCATCATGGCAGCTGGTTTCTATGTGAAAATAATAGAAAAATAATAAATTAAACTGTTTTATGTTCTCTTTGACAATAATTTGATTTAGTCCATTAGTCTTTTTGTGTGTGGGGACTTTTGTAAGAGATGTATATGCTGTATGTATAATCTACAGCTGTTAACTTCATATTTTCTTGTCATCATCTTGTATCAGTTTGTTTTAATTAATCAGTACAAATGTAGAAACAGATGTTTGAATGATTCAGTAAAAAAAAACAATCACTGCCTTTAGCACAAAAAGTAAAACTATATCTGAAGATACTGATGATGATGATGAGTATCAGTCATTTACACAGATGATCACAAGTGGAACAAAAAATAAAAATCAAGGAAAAACTCCAATAAAGAACATGTGTATGAAGGGGTGATGGTGGCTGCAGGTGTTTTTCTATTACACTTATAACTCATGAGCTGATGGTGTGTGTGTGTGTGTGTGTGTGTGTGTGTGTGTTCAAATGTGTGTGTGTGTGTGTGTGTGCGTGTGTGTGTGTGCGTGTGTGTGTGCGTGCGTGTGTGTGTGTTGTGTGTGTGTGTGTGTCACAGAGGTCCTACAAGCAGACGGAGCAGCTCAGAGAAAACTCATACGGGACGGTTACCGACACTCCTGAACTGCTGCACGCCTCCTACCTGAAAGACATCTACAGCCAGGTGTGTGTGTGTGTGTGTGTGTGTGTGTGTGTGTGTGTGTGTGTGTGTGTATGTAGAAACGATCCTTTCTAACTGGTCTCTTTTCTCTTTACAGAAGAAGTATAAGGACGAAGCGGAGCGTCTGAAGGGAAGCTACAGTCTGGTCTCAGAGACTCCAGAGATGGAGCGAGTCAAAGCCAACCAGAGACACATCAGCTCAGTGAGCACACACACACACACACACACACACACACACACACTCACACACACACTCTTCCTTTATATCACTTCCTGTTGATCAGACACAACCCCAATCCCATCCATCTTTATTATCTTGTGAATGATAAACAGGGTTTTTGAAGCAGCTCTCTGTCGCCCTCTAGCTGCGGTACTGCTGGGACTCCAAACTGATGAGAGGCCTGATGTCTTCGGTCACTGAGACGCCGGAGATCGTCCTCGCCAGAGAGAACGCCAAGAAGATCAGCGACGTACGTTTACACGAAGAGTTAATAATCATGCACTGGAGACAGAGTGCAAAAATGATTCTGTGGCATCAAAGTGGTAAGAAAAGGGGTTAAAAGCGTCGAGCAGCTCAGCCTGAACTTTGACCTCTGCTCTCTTCAGGTCTGGTACAGAGAGGAAGTGGGTCGAGGCACCGCCGCCGTCATGGACACACCTGAGATGGATCGAGTCCGACGCAACCAGGAGAACATCAGCTCGGTGAGGACACACACACACACACACACACACACACACACAGTAATGACCCTGGATGCAGATAATGTAAAAAGAGCAGCATAATAATCAACTGTGTGTGTGTGTGTTTGAGTTTAATGTCTGTGGCAGCCAGGTGTGTGTGTGTGTGTGTGTGTGTGTGTGTGTGTGTTTTGCTGTGTCATTAGCTGACTGTGCAGAACAATCGTCCATTCAGAGGGCAGAACAGAACACACACACACACACACACACACACACAGAGCAGCTCTGGCGTCATGGCGACCAGACCAGGTCACTATTGGCAGCTTTTCCACCACTCAATGGCTAACGAGTTCACAGTTTTTTCTTTGGTGTGTGTGTGTGTTTGTGTGTGTGTGTGTGTGTGGCGTCACATTTCCACCCTCTCATTCTTGCATTTTTTACACTTCTAAACAACAATATCTGCAGCTAAAATGCACAGCGAGGAATTTTCTCTTGAAGAACCACTGTTACTCAAATTACCCAAATTCAGCCCACACATCAGCTCGACAAAATCTTAATCTGACAGACGTGAGGCGGGACAGTTCGTCATCTCTATATCGATAATCGATGAAGCATCCGCGCCTCATGACGGCCTGAATAAAAGGATTCCCGTGTCAGATTTTTTTGGTCCTTCGTGATGTTGTTTGGTGCTGACAGGTGGAAAAGAGACGGAGAGGATGGTTTAGTTGACACAACTTATAAGAGACTCTAAGCTCTTATTGGTCGATTAGTTTGTCATGTCTCTCAGCTAAGTCACGGCAAGAATGTAAGAGTATATGATGTCCTAATCTAATTTAATATTGTAAATGATATATAACGTATATAATATAACGTAATATTTCCTTTCTGTCTTTCTTCTCATCAGATCAAGTACAAGCAGAGTGCAGTGAAGGCCACCAGTGTGGGAGTGACCCCTGAACTGGAGAGAGTCCGACAGAACCAGGAGAACATCAGCTCGGCAAGACACACACACACACACACACACAGGAGCTTATTTCTAAACATCATGTATTGTATTGTGTGTGTGTGAACAGGTGAAGTACCAGCGCGGGCTGCAGGAGACGAGGGGGCGGAGCTGCACCGAGCTGGACACACCTGAGTACAGGCGTGTCAGGAAGTCACAGGACTCCGTCTCCATGGTATCGGCCCGGTTCTGGTTGCGTGGCTCCCGTGTGGGCTGTGGGAGGAGCTAACACGAGTGGCGTGGCACCGCGGGTGGGACTGACGCACCGTTACTAACACGGACCACGAGACCAGCATGGAGGAGCAGTGTGTGTGTGTGAGAGAGTGTGTGTGTGTGTGTATGTGTGTGGTGTTTGTCAATAATAAAATATATAAAAAACATTCACTGTGTCTTTTATTTGCTCACTGACCAAATGCACCCTGACCTGTGTGTGTGTGTGTGTGTGTATTAATGTGTGTCTTCGTATCTGTTACCGGCGTGACACAGATTGATCGATCGTGTTTGTTCCCCCCAACAGGCCAAGTACCACGAGGACTTCGAGCGAAATGGCGCGCGGCCGAGGCTGCACACCAGGATTGGACGACCCCAGCATGGAGCGCTACCAGAGAGCCAATCAGATGATGGGAGAGGCGGGATACAGCAAAGGCATCCACCCCCACGGACAGACGGAGCTGGACAGACGGCCGGGAGGCATCATTGTTGGTCAGTGACCTCGAACTGTGTGTGTGAGAGGAGATATGTTTTCAGAGTGCGCCCACATCCACGAAATTATACTGATTTGTCGGACATTTATTGGGTAAAGTAAATTTCACAATAAAAGCCTTCCAGGAATTCAGTCTTGAATTAAAATCAACGAATGGCTTTTTTTGCTGTAATTACATGAATCTTTTATTTTATTCTCCATTAAGAGAAACACAACGTTTGAAGTCTTCATTTATTTCATTGTGTTTTTATTGTGTTAACATTTTTATTTTTTTATGCTTCTTACTGCAAAAGATTTTCCTCGTGGGTGAGAATAAAATTTGATCTGAACTGAATAACTGGAAGGCTTTTAATATTGTGGGATCACATATTTTGCTGCTCTTTTTTCCAGGTCATTCTGATCTTTTGATGTAATGTTTTTTTTTTAACATTTACCTTTTTCAGACAGAGTCTGCAGATTCAGCTTTGACGTCTGTGGTTTAGCTTTTTTTATTTCATCATTATCTTTTTTTTATTAGATCTCTTCGTGTGTGGTGCTTGTGTTTTAGTTTATTCACCGTCAGGTTACACATGTTGGATTGTCACAGTTCATGTAAGAAGCTTTCCCTCCTCTGTAAAGACCTGAAGGTGTGGAGGACAGACCCCGGCTCCATCTTTGATTTTGACCCTCTGGAGGACAACATCCAGTCCAAGAGCCTCCGCAGGATGTCTGGTAGTTCACCTGACCCCCACCTGAAATAACAAGCTGCTGTTTGGAGGCCGTAACATTAGATGTTGTTGTAGCCTGATTTATCTTCTTCCTCTGAGCCATAGAGCTCCACTGTTGTCCAAAAACTGTTAAAAACACACACTGTAGTTTATTTTGACTGAATTACACACACACACCTTCCTGCTACCACAAATACTCACTACAAGTGTAAATTCATCCGCCGCTGAAAATAATCCCCAACAAATGCACTATTTCCTCCATGTTTGTTTGATTAAAAACTACAGTGAGCAGCTGTCTTAAACATAAAACTATATATTTGTGTTTTTTAAATATTTATGTCAGGACCCAATGTCCTCTGAGCTGAGAGCCACAGAAAAGAAGTCATAAAGTATTTAGAGACACTTTCATGGGATTTGTTGACATAAAGAAAGTAGAATATCACCAGTCTTTTCCTCTATATGCATATTTATTTGTGATTGATATGATATGATAAAAGTTCCTCCCTTTTTTTTGGCTCACTTCATTTCTTCCTCTCCTTGTTTTCTGTCTGTCTGTGATTATTTCTGTCCTGTGCTGCCTCCTGGTGGTGGCTGCCTGTCAGAGCGGGCCGACCGCAGACTGAGCAGGCAGCACTCTCAGCAGTCTCTCACCCACAGCCAGGCTCAGTCTGTGAGCTCGCTGACCTCTGACCTCTGGGACCGCAGCAGCACTGACACCCCCGGTATCTTCGCTCACGTCGTCTTTCTCACTTAGACACACGTTAGCGGGATGAAGGCACTGACGGAGACGCACACTCACATGTGTTCGCGTGTTGTTGTTTGAAGTGTCTCTAATCCACAAATGAACTAATTCACCGTCTTCTTACAGTGTTTGAATCACACAAGTTTCTCTACAATTCACAGTGTGATCGCATCAAAGGAGGCTCCTCAGCTGTCAAACTACTGAATCAAACAAATAAAGCCCTTTTAGTCTGACTTATTCTCTTTCTCTCTGTCTGCCTTTGCGTTTCGGTGTCTCTCGCCCAGCTCCTGTCCTTCCTGGAGCGTATCATCAGGGCGTCCAGATGCAGCAGCAACAGCAGTATCATGGCTACATGCACCAGACCAGCATGTCCTCCGTCAGATCCGTCACCTCCCCGCCACACTCAGCCACCATGGTATGCTCAAAGTGCTCAGAGTGATTTTACCTGAGGACACAACAAGTATTTTTTTTTAAGGATGCCATCACCATTTTCACACTGGATAGTTGTTTATTGGTGCATACTGTAGCCCTGCGATGCGTCAAATATAAATAATGACAACAAAACAGCTACCAAGGACCTCGCCCAGTCATAACGTCATACAGAGGATACACATGCTATGAACATTTCTGCCTTCCTTTATACAGATGCATCTACAGTTACTAAAATCTAAAGCTGATTTCTTTTCCTTAGCACAGTTCCAGGTTTGGTTTTCTTGGTTCTTTGTTTTCAGATGTCTCAACTTGAAAAACAAGCGCTGTCCCTCACAATTTGACAGGCCGGTATTCAAAAATGGGGACAAAGTTACACTTTTTGTTAAACACAAAAACCGTTGACACGATTGACCGAACGAGTCGGCCCAGTTTAATATCTGCTTACAAAGAAAAGTGGGAAACTGGGAAAAATATTTCATTATGGAGCCACTTTGCAGATGAGGGGATTGTCATGTTGAAACAGGAAAGGATCAAACACACACAGTTAACACAAAGCTTGTTATTGTCGAATATATCTCAACAATGATGTCAAACTCTAACCTCTCCTCTTCCCTTCATATTGTCTGCAGCGTGTTTACCGGGCGCTGTACGACTACGCAGCTCAGGACCACGATGAGGTCTCATTCAGGGACGGCGATGTCATCATCAACGCTCAGCCCATCGACGAGGGCTGGATGTACGGCACCGTGCAGAGAACCGGCAAGTCCGGCATGCTGCCAGCGAATTACGTGGAGTGTTGCAACTAAAGGAGGGAGAGCAGATGGACGAAATGTAAAGAATAAAATCCACCCTCACTGTTATAAAATCAGCAGTCGGCGATGTTCTTTGCGTTTTAGGGATTGTTAAAGTTTTTGGTGTTTCTTCTTCAGGGTCGTCTGAGGGGAAGTTGATTCACCCGAAACAAATAAATTTACCTTTCAGAACCACAGAATAACTGCTGAAACACACCGAACATCACAGACTGCTGACTCCAGCTGAGTATCTGAGGATGAGGATTATCTTACGAGGACGAAGAGAGGAAGGGCATAAATCTAGCATGCTGTCGATAAGTTATGTCAAATTGTAGAAGTAGAGGAGGGAACATGAGAGGAAGGATGCATGAAGAAGCAAGGTGTGAGAGATTAGAAACCTCATTTTTTAAAGACCTGCAACAAACTCTATCGGACTGTCCACTCAGATATTTTAATCAATTAAAGCAGAATATGAAAGAAATACGTTGTAAAGAAAGCAAATGGGTCTGATTATATAAGAAGGAAAGGAGGTTTTATTGTTAGGTTTGCTAATATTTTATAATTTGTTTTATTGTCAACTCATTCAATGTGCAAACAAATGAAAGTCTCTACTTACGACCGTTGTTTGTGTATTTAAAGTCTGATATATCCTGAAATATGTTGTCCAGGAACTATTAAAAACACACACACTGAAATTTATTTTGACTCAATCACACGATACGCGATAAATCTGATTTAACGACAAAGTAATGCCTTTTTTTCTTTTTTTTTGGGAATGCAACCAAAGGAAAGAGGGAGGACAGAGGAGGAGAAAAATTAACAAATTAATAGGAACATGGTTTAGATATTTCTCAAGTTTAATCATTTATTTATCCTGAGTTTTAATTCATGTTTGGGTGAGTGTAGTTTAGTTTTTGACTTCTTATATAGTCTACGGAAAGACGGAACGATCACGCGGCACAGCTTCAGTTTTAAACAGCAACACTAACCTCTGTGTTTGTGAAGGACTTAACTAACACACTGTGTCTTTCTGTTCCTCGTATCAAATAATTTCTTCTTTTTTTAATCTGTAACTACAAATAAAAGTTTCACGTGCTGATGATTTAGCCATCGCCTCCACACACAGTAACTGAAATCTGAACAGACTTGAGATTTCTGTATGTCGCAGACTATTTTGATACACGGGTGCCCGTCTATGTTTTTGGAAAGATATATTTTACCTGTATGTATTCAGTAAGTCGTGTTTTTAGGGTTTCTTGTCTTGCCGTGTGGATTGCATCCCGGTCTTGTATTCAATAAAAACTTCACTCAGCTGTCATTCTAGCTGGAGAGCATTTTATATTTTGTATGTTTGATTTCATAAATACTAGATGCAATAGAATATAATTTACTGAGTATTCATATGTTAACTGTGTTGATTTTGGAAGAAGCTCTCTGTGTCATTTTATAAATCCTTTTATTTTCACGCATTGAGGATTTTTTGCTTCTAATGTCACCACTGTAAAGTTTTGATTTAGTGTGTATGCCATCACAGATTATACTAAGTTTATTACATATTATTTGAAATTATATATCACTCAATCTCAGTTATGTTTTTTTTTTGCCATATGATAATTGCAGTGTGTTACATGTGGTAGAAATAAAAATAAATAATTTGTCAACAGAAATGTGGTTGTTCTTATTCAAAATCTTGAATACTCTTAATAAATAAAATAGGCACATTTATATATTATTACATATTAACTTTACAGTTGCACTGATATCTTTATGTATTTATCATGAGAAACCATTTTACTTGAGAAATTAAATTGATTAATTAATTATGGACATTCAAGAGCAAAATAGAAATAGGCTTTTAATAAAAAAATATGGCCTGTTTTATAGCGTTTACAAGTGGTGGAAGAAGTATTCAGATAATTTACTAAAATAAAAGTAGCCTAAGTAGTAATATAAGTACATTTTTTTCAGTACAAGTACAAAAGTATTAACGTCAAAATATATTTAAAGTACCAAAAGTAAAAGTCCTCTTTATGCAGAACAATATCTGTATATTATATGACTGGATGATAATTATTTATTGATTCATGTGTTCATCACTTTAATGTTGCAGCTGCTACCTACAAATTATAGGCTACTACTCAACGTATGTAGTTACATTTCAGTTAAGTTTTAAAAGCATCTGAAACCTTTTTTGTATTATTTGAGTCTGCTGCTAATAAAAGATGTGGTTCCAGACTTTTATTTTGAAATTTCGTGCAGGAACTCCCCATTGGTGTACAGCTGAAACCGGACAACACCTCTCTTACGTGATATTTATGCGTTTTATAATAAAACGTGGGAAATTTAATGAGACATTGAGGTCAAGTTTGCCATTTCAGCAGAAAGTCGTTAAATAAAGTTTCTATTCTGCTTTTCTGGCCCTGCCTACATTTCCGGTGTTGCGTCAAAATCTGTTTCCCCATCGATTTGTGTTCCAACTTAATCTGAACCCAATTGTAGCTTTACCAACTCCAATCCAAGCAAGTCCTCTTATAAAATGATTAACTGTAAGATAATCTTAACCAAACCGCAGCTAATTTGCTCCAAAGCGCCGTAATTTAACCGTAACGACGGAGGAAAAGGCGGAGGAGGGGACACATTTATGAAGGGAACGAACTTCATCGCAACACCTAGTGGTCAGTCTCATCTGCGCATGTGCAGTAGTGATTGTAACGGAAGCGGATCGGCTTGTGAATGAAAACTGTCTGATTTCGACTCCAAAATGATGAAATTTCTCCCTAAACTGCTGCTTCTGGCGCTGTTAGCCTTCCCGGCGTCCATCCTCATCAAAGGTAAGCCCGTGATGTGTCTCCTCAATGTGAGCAAACAACAAGCAACAGCGTTTAAATGAATAACTAAGCTTTGACATGCTGCTGTTAGCTGCTAGGCTAACAGAGGAAAGGGAAGGCCGCTCTCCGTTTGACATGTGCTGCCTCAAAATAACTTTAACAATAAAATCACTCTTTCTGGAGGGGAGCTGTGTGGTTCATCTTTAAGTGTGTCTCTTTTTCAGCATGTTTAAAAGTCTGCAGATGAGATGCTCTGTTAGCTTCATGCAGTTTGTCCGTCCTCTTACACTGACGTGTCCTTACTGTTAGCCGAGCAGCTAAACAGCTTCCTGCACACAAAACTACTTTAAATCATTTAAATTAACTTTAAACTTTCACATAACTGCCTGTAATATCAATACACACTCAGAAAAGATGCATTAAATCGGCTAAAGTCACATGTTGCCAGTACAGTAGTTTGTCTGTGTTGTTTTAAATTAAATTAATTTATTTTATTAATTTATCTTATTTTTTTAGTGTTGTTCTGTGGTATTTCAGTATTTACTACTACAAACACTTTTCATTTGTTACTTCAGTTTTTTTATTTCTCATAATTAATAATTATCTTCAAATAGCCTTTAACTTTGTGTAGTCAAGCATTTCAAAAATATGTTTATAAATGTGATTTTTAAAGGATTGTGTGAAAACCAAAGATGACAGGTCCTTTTGAAACAGAAGAGCAGGCTTACAGTTTGATTTCACTTTTCACTTAATTATTATACTGGGTAATGTTTTTTCTGTTCTGACTGTTTCTTTGTCTTTTATAGACCAAATTGATTGATTCAGAAAATAATATCTAACGAAAGCAATCACTTGATATACAGCTCTAACATGGATAAAATGCTCCGTCACCACCTTCACTTTTTTAATGTAATTTCAGATTTTAGTTGAATGCTCAGTTACATTTATTAGTTACTCTTGCCTATTTATAATTATAAAGTTTTAACTGGATTAGAAAGATGCAGTTTTAACAATTGATTTGGATCCTGTACTTTGTGCTGTTGAACACAGAGATGTTTCTAATATTTTGTCTTTAAAAGGATAATATTTTAAAAGTCTTTATAAAGGTAGAAGAATTTATTGCCGGGCTGCATTTGTTTGACTTAGATGTATCTTACACACTGAGAGTATGTTAGACTAAATGTCTTAGATCTAGTTGTTTTTAGAGCCGTATTGTGAGTGAATTGTTTATAACTAAAACTGGCAGCTCTCTGTGTGTGCAGTTTAAGATGAAGCCAAAGAAATATTTGTACTCCTCTTCATCCTCCTTTATCGTAAACCGTTTTGTGGTTGAAGGAGAGATCCGAGGTCTGTTTGGGTCACCAGATTTCTGCAGCTGTTGAATGTGGTGAAAAGATTAGATCAGTTTAAAGAAGTCTTTCTCTCTGTGTGCAGTCTAATAAATGAAATAAAAAGTTCTTTTAATGAATGTTGTGTTTTAACAAAGTTCCTTGTTTCCTGCCCTTCAGGGCCGGTGGTGAGTGCCCAGGATCTGACTGAGGATGAGGAGGCTGAGGCTGTGGATGAAGACGTCGTGGACGATGTGACCGCAGAAGACGAGGACGAAGAGGCGGAAGTGGAAGACGACGAAAACGCAGAACTGGTGAGTGATTCCATCAGAGGTAAAGATATCACCAAGTAATCAATACAGCAGAATGAAACCTTATCACGCAGTGGGGGAGGAGTAAAGTTTTATCAAAGATTCACCAACATAGGAAACAATGAAGTGACACCTCTTTGTTTACGTCCAAACATACGCTCACAGAGGAGGATTTTAGATCAGATTTATTTGTTTTAAACTGTTAGTCAGGAAAAATAAGATATTTAAGGACCTCATTTTGAATTCTAATTATTTTAACTTTTTTTCTGGTATTTTTTAAAACCTTGCAATTCACAAAAAACTCAACAGATAAATTGATAGTGTGTGTCTGTCCATTGTTTTTTTTTTTTCAAGTCATGTAATGAAATGAATGATGGTAACTCTTTAAGTTTAGAGAGAATCAGAGAGAATCAGGAAGCTGCTTTTCAAAGAAAGTTTGTGATATTGAGCGAAGCTGTAAACAACAGGATGAAAATTATATACAAACCAAAGATGAAGCTCGTATTGCTTTAGATTTTTAAAAAAAATAATTTAGAAATTAAACTTGTGTGTTTTGTGCAGACTGAAGAAAAAGAAGATGAAGAGGAAGAAGCGCTGGTTGGAGAGGTGAAAGCTTCCCCCAACGCTGACACTACCATCCTGTTCGTTAAAGGAGAAGGTGACTTTCACTGAAGTTTCCTCACCGTTCAAATGAGACAATATTTTAGACGTGTAGATGGTTTTTTAAACGATTCATTGTTCTTGATTCTGTCCAGACTTTCCTGCCAATAACATCGTCAAGTTCCTGCTCGGCTTCACCAACAAGGGATCAGAGAACTTCATCGTGGAGTCTCTGGACGCCTCCTTCCGTTACCCACAGGTACAAATCAAAAACACACACAACACTTCCCTCCTGTCGCACAAGAACGACCTTTAACTTCTCCAGCTCGAGCACTACAGATGACAGAAAATGAATTCTCAGAAGCAGAGCTCTAACTGCTTTGTCGTTCCCCGTCAGGATTACCAGTTCTACATCCAGAACTTCACCGCTCTCCAGCTCGGCACCGTGGTCCCGTCCGGCAGACAGGCCACCTTCGAGTACTCCTTCATCCCCGCAGAGCCGATGGGAGGGCGGCCGTTCGGACTCGTCATCAACCTCAACTACAAGGACAGCAACGTAAGATTGATGCTGCCTGCACACAAAAAGCTGAAAGTAAAACTCGGCTGCTGCGTTAAGATCCTCCATCACAATTTGGTGTTTAAAGTCGTACCGTCGTCGTCTTGACAACCTAAAATCAGAATTTTTACTCTTATTATTAACGTTGTTTAGGTCACAAGTTTACACAACAGTTGATAAGATTTTGAGCAGTGCAGGAACTTTTTCTGCTCGTTCTACTTGAGTAAAAGTCCTAATTTAAGATTAAAGTGCAGATTTCTTGTCAAACCAACCTGATGTAATACGTTCATCACAGACGACAATAAAGAGAGCGAAGTTCACTGATTTAAAAAAAGAAGACAAACTCTTTTCTTATCTTGCCGCCACTGTCTGATCTCTGACCTTTCTCCACTGTCTGCCTTTTCTACTTTCCCCCTCTCATGTCTTTCCCTTTATTCCTCCTTTTCTCTGTTTATTTCTCTTCGTCTCTGTAGGGAAACATTTTCCAGGATGCAGTGTTCAACCAGACAGTCACCATCACCGAGAGAGAGGACGGACTCGATGGAGAGACGTGAGTGTTCGCTCACTTTGATCTTTCATCCGGATTTCAACTTGTACTGGTGTTTTGTTTGCTCATTTATTTGGGTGGTATGTTAATTTTCTTTTCTTCCCTACCTTCTTTTATTTCTACATCTGCTCGTCTTGAATATAAATCTGTTCTTCTCTTTCAGGATCTTCATGTACGTCTTCCTGTCAGGCCTCGGGCTCCTGGTCATCGTAGGCCTTCACCAGCTGCTGGAGTCCAGAAAGGTACAGATGTTAAAACAAACAGTGTCTACAGTCGTTTCTGTGGAGGAGGAAAAAAAATCAGTGCTCAACAATCGCAACAGTGAGCCAGTTGTTTTTTTAAAAGTTGAGGTTAATCAAGAGAAAACAAATCAGCTGTTTTTACAAGTGAGCAGGAAAAATGCCAAGATTCACTGACTCAACAGACTGACTGACTGAATCCATAGCAGTGAGATACTGACGGATGTTATGTTGAAAGTTGCTTTACACTGTAGAATTTGCAGCAGCGTTGAATTTAAATGATTTCTTACTGTCTGTGTGTGTTTGTGTGTACAGAGGCGGCGTCCAGCTCCAAAGGTGGAGATGGGAACTTCGAGCCACAATGACGTCGACCTGAGCTGGATCCCATGAGGAAACGCTTAACCAGATCAGTGCACGTACACACACACACATACACACACACCTCACACCTCAGCTTGTATACCAGCTTGTTTTCTCTGCACCTTTCATCCCTTCAAACCACACCCGGACACTGTTTTCTTTGGCTCTCAGGCAGCCGTGGCATTCAGAGACATGAAACCTGCTAACATGGTGTTAAAAGTCTGAATGATTGATTTAAGAAGGTAGATGGAGTTTTCAAACCTCGGGGCTCCATAAATATTTTTTCTGGTCAAACTTTTTTACTAACAAAAAATACTTCATTAAAAACTGAAGCTGTGTTTGCATGTTTTTATTCCCCAAACCACAGCATCAAGGACAGTATTGCTTCGGTATTTGGTGTGAAACTCTGATACTGCAGCGGTAAAAATTATTATAATGTCAGCAGCCAAAAATCATCATCACAGCAAAATCTTCTGAAAATTATCTGAAAATTTAGAATACGCAAACTATTTGAACGTGCATATTTGAAAGCTATGCACAGAAAAGGCTTTAAATCAAATGAATTAAATCAGTGTAGTGCAGAGAAGTGTTACAGTACAACATGAAGAGCATTTAAACATAAAAAAGTTAATGTCAAGGATTTCACAGTTTAGAGCACAAAAGAACAAAGTTTTGTCTTTCAGCAAACAAGGTGAAGAAATCTTTGACAGATTGACGATAAAAGCAGCTTGAACTTGAGTCCAGACGGTGAAACTTTCACTCGTGGCTCGATGTTTCTCTCTCACAGGACCAGCTGATGTGTTTGTGTTTGTGCTCGCTGCCTTCCTGCTTCGCCTGTTTCTGAATGAACTTTAACCTCCGCTGTGCACCGGGATCACTCACTCTCTTCTTTTTCTCTCTCTGCCTTCCTCGCTGTCATGTTTCCCTGCGTCTTCAGTGCAGAGTCGCAGAGGTGAGGTCTGCTTTGTGTTTGTGTGTGTGTCGGCTGAAGTCTAAAATGTCGTGCAGTGTTGATGCTGGAGTGTTTGTGTCAAATCTTTTTCCTTTTCCTCTCCCTTTAACTGTACAGATGCAACAGTAAATGATCAGAAAGCACATAGGTGATTTCCACTCAGGACTGTGTTTGCATGTCGACTTTTATCTTTTCTCTTTTGTGCCTCAGTGAAACCATCTGTAATATTTCTTTCATAAATTTGGATTACAAAGTTGAACTTGTGTAGAGAAGCTGACGAACATACGAGGCAGCTGGAAGCTCTGTTTTCTCTGTAGAGCGACGTTTACTCCCTCCTCATATTTTCTTCTCTGGATTATAATTCATTTTATCACATGAGATTAACTGCAGCAGGGAGAAATTTGTTCAACTGGTTCTGGATTTTGAGCAAAGTGCTGATATTTGTTTAAAAAAGTCGACAGATCAGCCGTTTGTGTTTTTAACAAATACACCACAAACATTGATCTAAATACACTTTACTTTACACGCTTTAAGATTACATGCTGGAACATTTTACAGTATAAAAATAATCTTGTCAGTGCTTTCTGAAGTTTTGACACAGAGACAGCTGAAGTCTCGTATTTTCTTCAGATAAACTTTGAAATCCATTTTTGCTCAAATGGAGACCTGCAGGTTTAGTCACCGATCAGTCATATTGAAATGTTTATGAGCAGATCTCTTCAGGGTGATGACAGGAAGATAAACTGATTTAAAAAGCTCATGTGGACTCGTGATTGTTTAAGAAAATAAAACCTGAGAGAACTTGTCTTCACCTCTCAGTGCTCAGATGTGCTTTTATTTTGTTAAAACCCACCAGTCACACGCTGCGTTTCTCCTCCTCCAGACAAAGCGTCTCCCAGAAGATCTCCTCGCAAAAGGAGCCAGAAACGCTCGGCCGGCTCAGACGAGTGACAGGCGCCTGAAACGGCAACGAAACTCCAACCACCCGTCTATGTGAGAGGAGGAGGAGGAGGAGGACTGTGGGCGCCACGCCGAGCCCCCCCCAGCTGAGAAACTTTAACCAGTGCCAAGCACAGCTGTGGCTGGCTCTCTACTTTCAGCTTAAAAACTGTTAAACACACACACACACACACACACACACAGCCGTTTTGTTTAACCAGTACAGTTCTCTGAAGCTGTGACGAGGATCATCTGTAAACGGGTGTGTCGGGTTTAAAAGGCACGTGAGGACGTTTTTCCATAAAGGTTGTTGGTTTTTCTTTGTAGATTCTGTTTGTTGGTTAAAGCCTTTGTGACTTTTGATTGTTGTGTTTTTGTTGTTTATTACCTCCAGCTGTGGGGCGGGGCTGTAACTAACATTAGATTAATCAGTTAGTCGACTGGATAAAATTCAACAAAAAGAAATCAATTGTTTTAATCATTTAATCGAAAATCGCAGGTTCCAACCTCTCGAGTCTTAAGATTTCTGCCTTTATGTCTTTTGACGTTAACTGAATTGGACAAAATAATATAATAACTCATCTTGGGCTCTTGGAACTTGAACATTTGTCTTTATTTTCTTCAGTTTAGACTAAATGATTAATCCTCTCGTGTTCTGCAGATCACTTGTTGTCAGTTGCAGCTCTGCTCTGGTGAAACGGTAACAAATGCAGTTTTTCTTTCGCATCGTTTTTCACTGTAGTTTTCACTTTGTAATTTCACAGATTTTGTAGAGTGTCTGCTGCTTTTCCTTTGTTTATTTCGCTGCACAGATCCTGAGGAAAAGCCTGGTGTTTGCTATCACAGATTCACACACAATCAAAAAGTCTGCGAGGTCTCTGGGCCGTCCTGTTGAAAATGTTAAAAAGAAAGCGAGGAGTCACCGCGCTGCAGATCATACGCACAAAAGATTTGACGTTTAAGTGCTTTAAGTCGTGTGACGGTTTGAGATTGTTGATGGATTTAAACATCACATTTAGGACGAGGACGTGATGAACTTGATCAAATTTGGATGTTTTGATGAATCATTTTAGTTTAAAAGTGTTTAAAAATTCCCTTGTTCGACATCTTAAATGTGAAAACTTGCTGGTTTCTGACTTTAATGTAAACTATGGGAAGCTGTGATGGACGTTTTTCACCATTTTCTAATCGAGAAATTTGAAACGAAACACTGATTTTCATATCGTTGGCAAGTAAACCCACTTGTAGGCTTCGTAATCAGATCTGTGGGCAGGAAAGAGGTGAGGAGAAGTCAGCAGAGAGGAGCCGGAGTCGAACCTTTAACCCGACACTGTCAGACCGTCGGCTAACAGGCGCCGTCATCGCGAACAAGCTGATCGTTTGTCGTCTTCAAGTTCCCATCTCAACATGTGCCTGTTTTCTTACTTTGTTAAATATCTTTACTTCTGGCTTCTCTCCTCAAGCAACTTGTTCAAAATCAGAAAAAAATTACAGTGAATTTGAGTCTTTTTGTTTTTTTTGTGTCTTTGGATTGTAAAAATGTTGAACTGGCTGAAGCACTGGTGTAAATACGAGCTGATGGATGATGACCTGAGAGCGAAATTACTGAGCTAATTTATTTGCGTGACAGATGGGGCGGTTTAAACTGGGATTTTGTGCATTGTGTTTTTTTTGTTTTATTATACCACTAGAGGGCATCACTGTCTGTCACTCTGCAGGTTTTGGACTCTGGTTTGGAGTCGCTGTGCTGCAGAGTGCTGTCCTTTAAAGCTCTGAGAGTTTCTGACTTCGGCGTTTGGACATGAATGTGGCGTCGTATTTACGCCTCGTCCAAACTTTAACACCGCCGAGGCTTTTTGAAACCACTCGAACTCCCACAGAGAGCTGATGATGATGATGATGATGATGATGATGATTAGGTTTTTTTTTTGTTTGTTTTTGTTTTTTTTTTCTAAAACGACGGGGCTGTCATTTATAGATACAAGCTTAAAGTTTTATTTGCTTTTAAATGTGCAGGAAATAAACTTTGATGATTTGCTGTAGACCTGCTGCTTCAAGAGTCTTTTTATTTCTTCATGTTTCTAAAAGTTTCTGAAGTTAAAAACTCCTGAGAGAAATCAAATGAAGCATCACAGCTGCAAATGAAGCTAAAAAGATGACGCTAAAGCTTCTGAAAGATATAAATATATATGTTAAGTAAAGATTTCAAAATCATTTATCATAGTTTGATTTTGAATTGTAATGACATTAAGTGACAATCATTTTTTTGCAGCTAGAAATTGTTCTTGTGGATTTCAATCATTAATGTAATTATTTGTATGGTGAAATATGCCACTATAAATAAGCACTTTACAAAATGCACACCAAGAAATGTTCACATGAGAGTAATAATAATAATCATAATAAACTTTATTTGTGTAGCACCTTTCAAAATAAAGTTACAAAGTGCTTTACATGGTTCAGACAGGATTAAAAACATCACGAGAAGGAAGAGAGAAAATAAAAAATCTGTGACCTTTATGAGTGGTGCTGTTGATTTAAGGCTGTTACGTAAAGGATGCAGTGACTCTGGTTCAATAAAGGTTCAAACAAATGAAATACATACTGTAAAAGGAAAACATTTAGAGGATGGCAGCTCAGGAACAAAAAGGTTTGCCTTTTTTCCATGACAAAACTTCTCTCTTAAATTTCTGTCAAACTTCTCGTCACAGGTTACACCTCAGTCTTTTTTCCACAGTGTGATGTAGTTTTATATTCAGATACAGAACTTCAAGTTTTAGGAAACAACAGTTGATTTGTTCGTGACGTGAGGAAAGTTGTCTGTTCACATTCCAACAAGTTTTTATTCCATGAGGGGAAAGATAGTTAGATGTTGACGTACGGGTCAACAATCACACGTCTCGTGCAAGACAAGTATTTTATTTTTAGAAACAGAAGTTAATTCAGGAAAATCAAACTGTCAGCAGGTCCTGTTGCAACGTAAAGGTCAGACGTGAGGCTTTCAACCAACAGCAGCACTTCAAAGAGTCACAGCAGCATCACCAAAGACAGATTTACACAGTAATTTATGGACAGAATAAAGTCCAGCTGTAATAATGGGGGAATTATAAATGTACTGAAAGTCTCAATTAAGAAAACTACATTAAAAGCATACTGTGGATCTTGCAGAGGGAGCATAATGCAACAGCCTCTCACAATTAAATTCATTTAATAAATACATCCATGGATTCTGCCCAATAATTTACATAAATGTAATATTGACAATATTTCCATTATTTCTCATTTCTTTTTCATTTCCTGGTTATAGGACTCTCAGTAACTTATGACAGCTGTTTGTTTATCCTTTTATCTCTGAAGGACTTCCTGTTCTCATCTAATCTGAGATCAATCTCAGCAGCTCTGAATGCAAAATAAACAAAATATTCAAGATTACAGATTGAGGAACATTTCACCGAATGTTTGGGATGCCACTGACTTCTGGTTCATCCACTTCAGTGTCATCTTAAAGAGAAAAGTTCACCACTTCAAGCATAGCAAAAGGTTTATAAATGTTACTAAACCATTCATTTATGCTTTATTTATGCACATTCAGTCCACTTTGCTGCTGCAAATCTTCCTCCAGCGTCACTTTGTTCGATATTTTCATGCTTTTTCCTTTTCCTGCTCAAAGTGAGGTGAGAAAACTCTTCACAAAAAAATCCTTTAATTTATTTCTATCCTGGAGACAGTTTTTCTTCCTGACAAACAGATGTAGAACATCTGAAGCTAAATTTTTATTCAGGTTTACAAGATTTCTAACAGCAGACGGTGTAACTCATTAATATGTGAGGAATAATCAGTGAATCAAATAATTTCTCACTTTATGATTAGCAGACAGTCTGCTGTTAGAAATGTTAGTAAGTCATTAATAAATGTTTCTTCCACTGCAATAATTCACTACATCTGCAGCTTTTCCTGTTATAAACTTTCACCTGCAGCTGTCATTCTGTGAATTTCAGACCTTGTTCATGCAAATAGAAAAATGATTTCATATCTAAAAGTTATCACCAAATGTGTGAATTTCACGCTTTGTTATTATTTCCACTCCTTTTGTTCTTTTCTTTAATCAAGTGATGCACATTTGTTATTTGCAGGAGAAGACTTGGCTGTTCTCCAGATTAAACTCCTCCCCCCTGCAGGTGTGCTGCCTCAGGTGTGGCATCGACAGTCTGTCATGTGTCGAAATGTGTCACGTAACAAACGACCTGGTTGTTGCTGTAGAGCTGAGAGGAACCAAAAGGACTCAACTCTCTCTGACTTCACCTCTGTGATGACGGAGGAGCTGAAGTGTGCTGATCGAAGAAGCTGTGTTTTTTTTAAGTAAATGCTCGTTGTGAGGACAGTGCAGGTCTGGATTACCAACCAGGCGACCTGGGCAGCCGTCCAGAGGCCTCAGAACCCAAAGGACCCCCCAAAACCCCCAAAAGACTCACTGCATGTTTTTAAAAAGGTAAGTAACAACACATTTCTTAAGGAGCGTAAATCACTATCATCTTCTGCTTGTTCTGCAGTAGGAAGTCATTTGTGTGTCTTAAAGCATCCCTCTCTCCTAGAAATGATGTTAATATGTTATATTATTTATACGTATGTGCTAACTGATGTGTTGTCTGCAGAGGAAACTTACTTCATTACTGCATCTGATGTGTTTTTTAAGGCCTAAAAATGTTCATAAATTATTATCATAATGATGTTTCCATTTGATTTCAACAGTACTGTGTGAAAGAATTGATGTTTAAATGTTGTGAGAGGCTGCTGGTTTTATATATGTTTATAATTTATAAATGTGTTTTGGTGTGATTTTCCTGCTAAAACAATTTATGAACTTAATGCATTTGTTACATATCCTGTAAGTCTGCAGCGTTACCTGACAACACCTGAGGTTAGTCTGCTGTAGGTTCTTGTGCTCACTGGAATGTAATCTGGTCTGAACAAGAAAGCATCTGATTGGTGGGAGAGCAAACTTTCTGCGCGCTGCAAATGGTGAAAGCAAATCTCGACAAACAGGAAGCTTTTTTTTCTGATTAGATGGAAGAATGGATGAATGATTGACAGTGAAAGAAAGACTTTCCAACAACAAGGTCGTTCAATGACTTCACTGTACGTAAGACACAGAATCAAGGTGATAGAAAAAGACACATGATTAGGATTTAAAAAGAGAATAGCTTATAAAATTAATCTAAAATTCAATAAAAAATGTATAAATATGAGACAAAAGTGAAATAAAGTATTTCTCAGATGTGGTAATGTGATAATAAAACTAATAAGACCAAATGAAAACATCTTTGCATGCATATTCATAACTACGCTCATATGCACACAGAAAAAACAACAGTTTATCCTGCAGCTGTTCAATAATCGTCCTAAAAATGTTTTCTTTTGGACATCTGTGGTTAGATGTCTGAAGAAAGTTTTCTCCAGAGTTTAGTCACCTCTTGTTCATGTGATCAGACCATGTTCAGGCTTACAGGGTGTTTAAAGATTCATTATATGTTCTGGAGATGGCCCGAGTTTTGTCTTCAGATGAACTAATGAAGATTTAAAGTCAGTCCTTTAATGTACAGGGCAGGTGTGATGTATCCTGTTTTTTTTTTGTTGTTTTTTTAAAATTCTCATTAAAGTAAAAGCCTGGCAGCTGAACTCAAAGCTCGTGAAGGCATAGAAAATCTTCTTAAAGCTTCAGGACATTTGGCTTGTTGTCAAAATGTTCTCAGATATTAAAAGAGATTAAAAAAGAAACTCCTCTCTGCACGGAGTTAATGTGTTCCAGTGAGGAGTGTGCACATGTGACGACATCCTGCGAGAAGGAAATAAAAATCCTCTGAATTTATTTTTAGACACTCGAGGCCAAAGTTCACAGTACAGCAGGGAGGAGCAGGAACGAAGAGGTTTTTATCTGCAGTGTGTTGGACCAACGTGTTTTTAAAGAATAAAGATAAAATGAATCTGCATGCAGCTACTCGATTTTAAGTTTTGGATCATCAACTGCAAAGAAAAAGGCTCATTTTGAAATGACTTTTTTGATCACTGCTGCATGTTTGGAGGCAAAGGGAAACAGGTAATGACATTTTCTCTGCTGGAATATAAGCTTAAATATGACACAGGTTCAAGGATAAAATAACACCTGAAGTCACCTCACAGTTTTTATTCTGCAGCTTCAGTGCCTGTTTTAGTTTTCGATATTAATGCAGAGCTTCCTTAAGCTGCTGCAGCTAAAATATGTGCAGGTTGCTGCTTTTATTCTGCTGAGACTCAGAGACAGTGAGGAGCATGGACAAACCAGCTTACAGTTTATATGACCTGTTACTCATCTGCTCACACAAATTTGAACAAACTTAAAATCCCTTTTTAAAGTCACTAAATGTGCAAACAAAGCGACTGACAGGCAGATAAAAGGTATTTTGACTTGATAGAAGGTGGGAATGGACGAAGAACTGGGGATGATTTCTCACATAAGGCAACTTTTTTAAATCAGGACAACAGACGGAGGAGTATTTAGCTTTAAGAGAGTAGAAATACTATATATGTTTGTAGACATGCTCATAATGATAACCAGTGGTGGAAGTAAGTACTCAAGCACTGTACTTGCACCGTGCTAATTTAAGGTATTTTCTGCAGCTTTATACTTTTTCTTTTAAGTTAAGTTCAATAAAGTATTTTTCCTGCACTACATTTGTCTTTAGCTTCTTTCCAGATGACAGTTGATGTGTTGATGTTGAGTGTTTGTGATAAACTGAAGGATGAAGTCTTCCTTTATGTGTTGAGAAAATTCTCCTCCTTCTTCAGATAAATAAACCATTTAAAACCTCCTTGGATCAGCTGCATCGTCACAAAGCTGAAAACAGGCTGTTTTTCTGACTTTTTACAGATACGTGGTTCAAACATATGACGATGATCTTATAGACCATGATGCATTGCTGCAGATGAATACTAGCCAACAGCATATAAAGTCGTTCAAATGAACCTGAAACATGAACAGCAGTAAAATGCAGCGTCCACATTAATGCAGCAGGAAGATTCATCCAGAAACATCAGAGAGAACAGGAACACTTTACTGAGACATACTTACTGTAGTCAGGCTTTGAATGCATGACTTTTACTTGTAGTGGAGAGTTTTTTTTACAGCGTGGTTAATACTTTGACTTAAAGCAGCTCAGTGGATCAACGGAGGGAGTTTTTTACCTGAGTTTCCGCCATTTCACTCGTCGCTGAGAGAAAATTGCCTTGCTGGGAAAAAAGCTCAGAAGACAGACATCCGTTTAACAGCTAAAGCAACTTTAATTCATCCAGAGCAAACTCCAACACATTTTAGGCTGATGTCACAAAAAGATCTGAGCTGGTGGCAGCGTTAAGAAGAACTATTAGAAACTGAGAGAAACAGACAACCTGCTCTCTGCTGGTCTGGTTACTTTTGTAGGTCATATCGAGGCATCAGTATTAAACTGAACCAGTTTCATAACCTGCTAAAAACTCCATTGAGTGCTTCTGAGTACAAGATCTGAATACTTCATCAACCACTGATCCAAAGTGCTTTTTGTATCACTGACACACCTTTGTTTGTGTTGTGTCTCTCATTCAGGCTCAAAATGAGACTCTGTGATGAGTCTGAGGACAGAAACGCTGCAGGAGAGTCTGCAGCCTCTAGAAACACCGAGCAGCTCACCGAGCAGCCTTTCAGCCGACACCACCTGCCTGCAGAGTGAGAACAGAGTCATTACTGAGACTTAACACATTCAATATATGCACCTTGTAATTCGACAGTATTTCTGTATTCAATTGTGTGTATTTTCAATTGTATCTCTCATTTCTATTGTTGTATTATTTTTTTGTAGGTCTGTTTTATTTTATTGCTAAGGTTATTATGTATTTTAGTTTTATACCTATTTTTTTTTCTTTTGCATATATCATCTCTCTTTCTAAAATATTTTGAGCAATGTTTAAGAGTTTCATTGCCAGTGACTACTCCATGTAATTGTTGTGCACATTATAATAAATTAAATCTTAACATTCACCAGTAATCAGAATAAATAGGTTTCCCTTTGCAACGGTTTTCTGTTGAACATTTAAATATATATGATAATATATATTATATATGCACACATACATACACGCACACACATTCTTGTCTTTGTGGTATTGTAAGCACACAAGACCAGACCATACATTGTGGGAACAACTGAAAAAAATCAGGCTGTATACTGAAGACAAACACAAGTCTCACTTCAAATTATGAAAAAGACAAAGTAGAGGTCCCTCACCAGACCATAAACCTGGGGACTTAGTTATGGATATTTAGTTATTTGTGAGGTCTGTATATACACACTGTCTGGTTTTTCTTACTTCCTGAGTACCACTCAACACACATTCACGTTAATCTGACTGTGAAATCACTGAATACCTTTGACAGTTAAGTGGTGTGCATCCATGAGATATCCACAGGAGATTGGTAATGCGTGTCAAAATGTAGTTTAATCTACAACATTTTAACAACCTTACATGCTTTGGATGATCTACGCACTTAGCAAAATAATCATGTATTTGCTGAAGTGTCATTTAATTTGTTCCAAATTAATTGAGAGGATGTTGGATGATTTATCCAGATTGATCAGATTCCCGCAAGACAGAAGGTAAAATGTGCGGAAATTGCAGGAATATAAAGACAAAAACACACACACACACACACACACTACTTTAATTACTGACATTACACACATTACTTTAATTACTGACAAAGTATTTTTTTTACATCCTTGTGTTAAAAAGGTGTGATAAAGTAATAACATTAAAATAAATTAGCCAAAATATTGTACTGATAAAAGATTTTGCAGAAAATGTGCTTCAGTAACACATTTTTTATTACAACCATCCTGGACATTTAAAGTTAAATAGTTTCATTTAGCTGTTCTTGTGTTGTTTTTAAATATTTCTGAACAAAAGTCTGTTTTACCAGTCAGTTTGAACGAAGGTCCCACATCTTGCTGGTTTCATGACTTCATAATTATATATGTTCTCTAATTGTGGTTCACTTGTGGTGACTCTGTTTCAGTGATGACAGTTGGTTTGTAACGGCCGTTTATCAGCTGATGAAACAGAGTCAGCTCCAAGAGCTGATCGATTTCAACTTCGACTTGGAACCTTCAGTCGCAAAGTAAGATCACTTCTGTATCTGCGCTGATCTCACAACAATTAAAGAAACTGTTTGTTTTCCCTGTCAACATTTCATTTTGAGCCAAATTTCCTGAGTAGCATCACACAAGCTGAGCTTCACTTTTCATTTCAGACCTGTGTGTGTGAGGACGAGCAGTAAAGGATATCCTCCACCTTTCTAGAGTCCAGCCTGAAAACTCACAGTAAGTTTGGTTGTAATTGTTCATGTTACACCAATCAATCAATCAATCAATCAATCAATCAATCAATCAATCAATCAATCAATCAATCAATCAATCAATCACACATAAATGATGTAAATCTCTTCCAAAGGTAATGATGCTGTCAGGAGGAAAGAGTCTTTAAAGAAATCTCACAGTGAGCTTCGTTGTTCCTGACATGAGACGAGGAGCTCTGCTTGTGAATCGTCTGCCTTCATGTGATAAACGTTGTTCCTGCTCAGGACTAAAGCTGGTTGTTTATTGAAGTCAGGGAGAGACAACTGTGTGAAATTAACTTTTTTCAGATCACAGATTATATGCAGACAGCTGGAGATGAAAATCCAATAAAATAATAAAAGCAGTGAAAATGAATGTAGATACAAACAGAAACTCTTAAGACACATAAAATCAGCAATAACAGCATATATATACATATTACAGCATTACAACATCGTATTATTATTATTTAGCTGGTAAAATGTGTTGGTATGACGAACAGGAGCAGCTCCTATACTAGCTAAGAATAATAATCACAAATACAACATGGAGAGAAATAAAACAACAGCCAGCATGAAAACACCTGACTGTTTTTTTTTTGTTCACAAATTTTATTTCTGATAAATTATTTTCTTATAAATTAGTTCACTGACAACATATTTCATTTGCTTTTCACCAAAATATTTGATCCAGGGTTCAGTTTTGTGCTTTGCCCCTGCTGCTGCAGCATTATTAATTTACTTTACGTTCAGGTTTTGGTTTGATACAGAAAGTCTGCACTGACTCGACACATAACATGTTCATTCACATTTAACTGAAGCCACCAACTTTCCTCAAATCTCAACCTCAAAGTGCTTTTTTTGCTTAAACTGAACCTCACACACAAGACTCTGGATGCAAAACTAAACTGAACACCACATCTCTGATATGGCTCAGAAATGTAACGCTTCATTTACTAAACATTGCTTGAACATAATCTATTGAGGGGTTTGCCAGAAGAGCTTATTTGGGAAAATAATTTAGCAGCATAAAAACAGAATTTTGCACTGTAAAAACATAATTTAGCACTGTAAAACATAATTTAGCACTGTAAAAACATAATTTATCACTAAAAACGTAATTTAGCCCTATGAAACACAAGTTAACACTGTAAAAATGTGATTTGGCATGATAAAAACATGATTTGACACTAGAAAACATAATTCAACACTATAAAAACACGATTTCTGGGAGACAGGGTTTATATTTTTTCATTCCAGTTTGAAGAATTATTTAATTGTACATCACTTATCATTCAGTATACTGTTAATTTAAGCTTGGACTTGGCACAAGTCCAGCTGTTTTGTTGTTGATTTTATCCCCCACTGCAGGATGTTATGATCTGTGTGTCCGTTTATCCAGTTTCTATATTTTATTCTCTTTTTATATTCTTCATGTCACGTTTGACACGTTTGGTTTAGTTTGTTAAAAAGTTGTTATAGTATCACAGCAGCTGTTATGTATTGTGTTATGTACGTGTTAGGTATTCTATGCAGAATGTTTAAATCTACAACAGAATTGTAGTTCATAATTTATATATATTATAGATATCACAGTAAAAGAATGCAGTTAAACATTTATTTAAGTTCGATCTGCATTATTTCTCCGTCGTCATCAGAACCTAATTTTTCTTCGTTTAAAAGCCAGATTTTAAGTTTTATTATTGTCTGATCCCAAACAGATATTGTTAAACATATTTTGTTGGATAAAGTTATATTGATATATTTTTGAACAGCAGAAGAAATGATGGTGTGCATCATTACTTTCTCTTTTTTTCTGTATTGTTCTGATATTTGTTTTCTAATACTTAATTTTTTCATCGTAGCTGTGTCTGTACACTGTTATACTGTAAACCTGTATGTACATATTGTTTATGTTTATGAGCCGATCACTCATTTGGCCTTGTTTTAAGAACAATGGTGAATATTTAAGAATCAGTCTTGAAGGCTAAATTTGAGACCAGGACATTATCGAATATACTGACATCATGATCGTGATTTTGATGAACCATCAGGGTTCTTATGCGTCCTGTAAATCTGGAGAAAAATGAACAATAAATAATAAATAATGTAATGAACAATAAATTAATTGTTTTTCTACATTTACACATGTTTTTAGGATTGTATGAATGTTTTATTGGTGGTCATCTCAGTGGGACTGAAACTGTAACTGTGCATCACAACGTTGTTCCTTTTTATGTGTTTGTCATTTTGGGAGCTTCTGTCCTCAGCTGTGAGGCAATAAAGGTTTAAGGCTTTGTCTACATGTAAACAGTGTTTTTAAAGTCAAAGAAAAGCAGAGCTGAGACAGAATTTACAGCATTAATAAAAGAAAAAAAATCATACGTGACAACTGAATAAATTGTGGATGTTTTGTCTTTCTAAAACACTGACACATCACAAACTAAGGACGAAGACTGAAGCATTGTGTTTGCAAAAGTATAAAAAATTCTTCATCACATCAGTAAAATCAACATTTTCCAGCATTTATTAACTCAAATAATCACATGAAGTCAGCTGAAATGTTGATCATAGATTCATTATATTTGGCATTATATTATATTTTGGCATCATCACAGATATTTCATTTTTATAATATTTTCTCTGTGGCAGTGCACACCAAAGTGTACTTATAAAGCAGAAAAACAAAGAAAGTAGTAGACAGACTTTGTTGTGCACAACTTGAACTGACAATCAGTTTCCATCATCCTTCTTTTTTTAACATCCAGACTTCATAAACCTTAATAATCCAAACCGAGGTAACAACAAGTGTGTCTACTCTTTAATATCCTGCTGTGTGTTGAGCTTTCAGGGCCACAGTAGATCTTTGCTGCTGCTGAAATAGTTACTTCAAATAATGATAGTGACTTCATGAAATAATAAACTTGTTGTCTCAGGATGATAAACACTGGATAAAGCTGAGTATCTGCATGATAATGTGGGGAACCATGTAAGTTCATCACAGTTTAAATTTAAATGAATTTCTTTGGTTTGTTTTCTCCACATGCTGCCATCTGCATGATCTTATACTGGACTGAGATAAAAATGTCAGTCGAGGTCATTTTAATTTACAGAAATTGACTTTAATGTAGATTTATCAAAGTCAAACATAACTTGGCCAAGTTTTATTAAAAGTCAGCAAGAACAGAGAATAAAAACAGTAGCAGAAACTTTACACTTTAGCTTTTCATTATATTTAAATTCAGATTTAACTGCATGTAGGGATCATGGCTCATTTTGCATTAATGATCATTTCAACTGTGACTTGAACTTTATTGGTTTAAATGAAAAAAAACACTGAACATAAACAGACTTGAATAAAAAAAAAATACAAATAAGTAAAATAAACACTAAAACCCATCACACAAGCTCACCAAAACAACGTGGTTTTTAATAAATAATCATACATCAGTTTTAAAGGACAGACTCAAGAGCATTTAATAGCTGGATAGCATTAAATAAAAGAATTTCTCATCCTTTTAAACTCAGTATTGAAACTCTTTGTCTTGATGATGGTAACACATTTTCAATATTTATTTGTGGTTTCCAAATCCAAGTTTGATCATTTTAAATCAAGTTGAACTAAATAATGATTACACTTATTTGCACTTATTTTTACTTCTTCTTTGCAGATATTGTATCATTCAGATAAACCATTCTGGGGAAAACAGTGGAAATGGTGGCATCTACTGGTGGAAATCTGCTACAGCAGGAGCTCTGCAGGTTTGTTGTTTTGTTTGATGTTTATTTGTTCCACACACAAACACAAATAAGGAAAAAGGAAATATAAAAGTATGTGTGAGGGTGTGGTAGATACTTATGAAAACCTCACCAAAAGGCATAAAATAGATAAAATACATACACAGAAAATCACAAGTAAATTTCAAATATCAGTGTTGGCTTCAAAAACATTATTTATTTCTTTTCCACTAGATATTAAGAAAATAAGGATTAATTTCCTGTGTGCACTTCTAATCAAAAGCACACGATTAATGAATGTTAATGTTTGGGTGGGAATAAGCTGAAGACAACTAACCAAGCAGGATCACTTCTCACTGTGCCACTTTAATAGATAATGTATTTATATATTTATAGCAATATAGAAAGTGGACTCTTACTAACAGACATCAGTGACCATCTACCTGTTTTTCTTGTATATGACTGTAATTATAGAAAGAAAAAGGAGAGCAATAATTATAAATATATAAGAGGGAAAACAGAGGAAGCCATGAATGCACTGAAAAATGACTTACAGACACAGAACTGGAAGATTATTTACAAAGAGAAAAATATCGATAAAGCATATGAGGAATTTCTAAAAACATTCAACTCAATATACAATAAAAATTGTCTTATAAAGAAATACAGTAATAAACATAAACATACAAATAGTCCGTGGGTCACCAAGGGGCTACAAAATGCCTGCAAAAAGAAAAATAGTTCAGTCAATAGAAGCTGTTTATGATAGCTACTAGTACAGTCAATATAACAGTCAATGAAACCTCAGTTATATGGCACAATTCACACATCAATTGCAACTAGGTACTGAAAATTTAATTGAATAAAAAAAGAACGTGGTTGATTAAGAAAAAATAAATAAGAGATCTGAGAAAGATATATATAATTCATAATAAATAATGAATTGAAAACGTTCCTGGCAGAGCATGGGCAGAGCATCCCACTATGTGAATATAAATGTGTGCTAACATATGCTGAACCTCAATGTACAGAGGTAGATTTCAGTGACCTGTTTTTGTAATGTAATGTCTCCTCCATAATGAAAGTAAAAAGGAAAAACTAATAAAAATGTGCAATGTGCTAATAAAAACTTCTAAGCATGTATTGTGCAGCCATTTTAATGAACACGTGGTCCTTGGGGACTCAAACCAGTGACCCTCTGGATCCCAAGCGAGGTCTCCATGGACTGAGCTACTACAGCACTATAAATGATGCTTAAACACATTGGGGTTATGTCGATTTTCCTAAGATGTTCTATACCATTGTTTTAAATATAAATCTAATACTAGCCTAATACTACTGATAATATAGTCGCACTGTGTGGTGATTCTGAATGCTCATTTATTAATAAATTGACAAAGCAAGGCCAGTTTAATTGTGCAGCACATTTCACACAGACAATTCAACATGCTTTAAATAAAACTAACGAAAGAAAAGAGCAAAGAGAAATAAGATGAAAGTGAAATAAACATGTAACATGAAACAATAGGATTAGGCTTGTACAACATGTGCATTTAGACTGTCAGCTATTTTTTTTTCTTTTTCCCATGTGATCTCCCTCCCTTTGTTAATTGCAGCAGTGTTTCTGCTGATGAGAAGAAGCTCTCACTCTACTTTCCTCTTGCACCATCCTCTTTTCTCCCATCGACTCGTCAGGGCTTCTTATGTTCCTCGGGCACTCGCTAACCCTCCCTAACCCAGCACCTCCCTCAGGCAGGGAGAGACAAACAACACACACTGAGGAAGACACTCACACAGACACACAAACATAATCTTATGATCCCGGGTCATAACAAATGTTCTAAATGGCATTGTGAGAAACAAATCCAAAAATACAAATTACCCAGAATACTTCATTGAAAACGACAAGACCATTAATAATATGGAAGAGGTGGTAAATGGTTTTAACAGATTCTTCGTAAACATGGGACCAGAACTAGCAGCAAAACTAGATAAACCAGAGACAACAGAATGGGGGGGTGTAGAAGATTTGGGGGACAGAATCTAATTTTTTAGAAGCAATTGATGAAAAAGAAATCATGGAGATAGTAAGAAATTATAAAAACAAACCTCTACAGACTGGAACGACATTGACATAACAATAGTGAAGAATGTTATTGAAGAGATCGTAAAACCACTAACCCTCATCTGCAACTTGTCTTTTCAATCAGGTGCATTTCCTGAACAAAATGAAAATAGCAAAAGTGATACCACTGTTTAAAACTGGAGATAGACACCATTTCACAGGCCTGTTTCTTTATTCCCCCAATTCTCCAAAATACTCGAAAAACTGTTTACAGACAGACTGGCAGACATATTCATTGAAAAACACAATCTGCTTACAGACAGTCAATATGGATTCAAAACGGACAGAACAACATCTCTAGCACTAATCGAAGTAATTGAAGAAATCACAAATTGTATAGACAACCAAAAAAATAGCAGGAGGACTATTTTTACTATTAAAATTAAAAAACTAAGAAATCACATGTACATAAGTATTCACAGCCTTTGCTCATATACTTTGTTGATGCACCTTTGGCAGCAATTACAGCCTCAAGTCTTTTTGAATATGATGCCACAAGCTTGGCACACCTATCTTTGGGCAGTTTGGCCCATTCCTCTTTGCAGCACCTCTCAAGCTCCATCAGGTTGGATGGGAAGCGTCGGTGCACAGCCATTTTCAGATCTCTCCAGAGATGTTCAACCGGAATTCAAGTCTGGGCTCTGGCTGGGCCCACTCAAGGACATTCACAGAGTTGTCCTGAAGCCACTCCTTTGTTATCTTGGCTGTGTGCTTAGGGTCGTTGTCCTGCTGAAAGATGAACCGTCGCCCCAGTCTGAGGTCAAGAGCGCTCTGGAGCAGGTTTTCATCCAGGATGTCTCTGTACATTGCTGCATTCATCTTTCCCTCTATCCTGACTAGTCTCCCAGTTCCTGCCTCTGAAAAACATCCCCACAGCATGATGCTGCCACCACCATGCTTCACTGTAGGGATGTATTGGCCTGGTGATGAGAGCGGTGCCTGGTTTCCTACCAAACATGACTCCTGGCATTAACGCCAAAGAGTTCAATCTTTGTCTCATCAGACCAGAGAGTTTAGTTTCTCATGGTCTGGGAGTCCTTCAGGTGCATTTTGGCAAACTCCAGGCGGGCTGCCATGTGCCTTTTGACTCAGGAGTGGCTTCGGTCTGGCCCTCTCTACCATACAGGCCTGATTGGTGGATTGCTGCAGAGATGGTTCGTCCTTCTGGAAGGTTCTCCTCTCTCTACAGAGGTACACTGGAGCTCTGACAGAGTGACCATCGGGTTCTTGGTCACCTCCCTGACTAAGGCCCTTTTCCCCCAATCGCTCAGTTTAGATGGCCGGCCAGCTCCTAGGAAGAGTCCTGGTGGTTCAGAACTTCTTCCATTTATGGACGATGGAGGCCACTGTGCTCACTGGGACCTTCAAAGCAGCAGAAATTTTCTGTACCCTTCCCCAGATTTGTGCCTTCGAGACAATCCTGTCTCTGAGGTCTACCAACAGTTCCTTTGACTTCATGCTTGGTTTGTGCTCTGACATGCACTGTCAACTGTGGGACCTTATATAGACAGGTGTGTGCCTTTCCATATCAAGTCCAATCAACAGAATTTATGACAGGTGGACTCCAATTAAGCTGTAGAAACAATCTCAAGGATGATCAGTGGAAACAGGATGCACCTGAGCTCAATTTCTGAGCTTCATGGCAAAGCAAAGGCTGTGAATACTTATGTACATGTGATTTCTTAGTTTTTTATTTTTAATAAATTTGCAAAAATATCAAAAAAAAAAAAATCACTTTGTCATTATGTGGTGTTGTGTGTAGAATTTTGAGGAAGAAAATGAATTTAATCAATTTTGGAATAAAAGGCTAAGGCTGTAACATAACAAAATGTGGAAAAAGTTGAAACGTTGTGAATACTTTCCGGATGCAGTGTATGCAGAGTATCAAAATTACTGAAAGTTGTTTTGTTTGCTGATGATACCAACATTTTCTGTTCTAGGGAGAATTTGCAGCAGATTTTGAAGATGATTACAACAGAAATACACAAACTAAAATGGTGGTTTGACAGAAATAAATTATCATTAAATCTGAGCAAAACAAAGATTATGCTGTTTGGAAGACATAAAACAGAATCTCATCAAGTAGAACTGATAATTGATAATACACAAATAGAAAGAGTAAACAAAATAAAATTTCTTGGTGTAATCCTGGACCACAAAATCTGCTGGAAATCACATGTAAGTCATGTGCGAGCAAAGCTGGCAAAATGCACTGCAATTCTTGGGAAAATAAGACATATTCTGGATCATAAATCATTACATACTCTATACTGCTCACACTTCTTACCATATCTGTCTTACTGTGTGGACGTCTGGGGAAACATGTACAAAAGCACTCTAAGCACCCTAACCCCCTAACCCAGAAAAAAGCAATAAGGACAATAAACAATGCAGGATACAGAGAACATACAAACCTGCTGTTTATAAAATCACACACATTTAAATTTATGGATCTGGTTAAATTCAAAACAGCACAGATAATGTACAAAGCAAGAAATAATCTACTACCAAAAAATATCCGGGGAATATTCACAGAAAGAGAGGGAGGCTATAATCTAAGGGCGAGATCTAAACTTTAAAAAACAAAGTAAAAACAACAATGAAAAGCATGTGCATATCAAACTGTAGGGTGACTCTGTAGAAACAGTTTGGCACGAGACATAAAACAAAGTGCAAATATAAATCTATTTAAAAAAAGGTGCAAAAAACTATTTCTAAATAAGTATATGGAAGAGGAAGTGTGTTAAATGGGAGTGTGATGAGGGATATATTTATAATTATATTTATATGGAAGTTTATCTAGTAATTATATATGCTATATATTTATATGGATGTTTAGGTAATGAAAATATATTATACATTTATATGGATATTGATATATACTATTGGCAACACTATAAATATGTATAAACCAGGATGAGCAAAAAAGAGTGGGAATAAAAAAAAAGTGTATACTTCTTCCAACCCCTTTTTTCAAACTTGTATGTATACGATGATCTGATGTTACTTCTATTTGTTTTTTTTTGTTTGTTTTTTTTTTTTCATTATTTATAGACACATTTGAAATAAATTCAATTCACTTCAAAAACCTTACGCATGCATTATAAACACCAACTGTTATATAGAAATATGTTGAAATGAACTGCACTGCTCCATCAACACTAAGCTGTAGAGGCAGTTTGGGTTCAGAATATCTGAATGAATAAAAGTAAAATCCAGGTCCAGGTGGAGGGTGGAGGAGGTGGTTGAATGTGGAGCAGAAGAAGTGGAGGAGTCTCAGTGTGTCTGCAGAGACTGTGTAGAAGGACAGAGCAGCAGCAGAGCAGTCCAGATACACTGATGATACTCTGTCAGATCCAGAGGAACACACAGGGATGATGGTGGACTTGACTTTGTGTCTGACAGTGGAGCTGATCTCAGAGCAGTTCAGACTGCAGCACTGAGAGTCATCTCCACTTGTTGTGATTCCTCTGTCAGTCACTGCTGGATGAAGCTCTCCTCTCCACTCCACCTCCCAGTAACATGGCCCAGTCAGAGCCTCTCCACACACAAGCTGATGCTGCTGCTTCAACCTCTCTGGATCATCACCACTCAGCTCATCCTCTCAACACAAACACCTTTCTCATCTCTCACTCTCACAGAGATCACTTCCAGCTGAGGAGAGACGAAGACAGACAACAGGACTCATAAATCAGAGTTTACAGAGACTCCCTTCATCAGCTGTCAGTCAGTGATGCAGCACATCAGTAGAAATATTTATGATGTTAAAGGTCCCACGAGTTCATACAAAGACCATCAGCTGGGATCACTGGTTCAGGTCTGTAGAAATGACCACATGGTTACTAAATGTAATGATGGTTCTCTGAAATAAGAGCCAGTGGTTTGCAGGCTTCAGTCAGACTGATCTCAGAGCTGTGACAAAGATGAACTGATCAATAGTTTAGTGTTGAAATGAGAGAACAAACACTTTGAGATCAGATTAGATGGTCTGACACTTTGATGAATGAGGACCACCGTCTCTGTACGTCTTGTAATGCTGTCAGCTGTAATCCAGCTTTATTTCCTGGAGACATGAACACAACAACAACAGTCGCCTTCACATCAACTCAAACATCACAACAAGCTTCTGGCTCATCTGATTGGCTGACTGTTCTCTCTCTCTGTCTTTCTGTCCAATCCTGAAGCCCGTCACTATTCTCCTCTCACAGCTTCACTGAGGAAAGCAGCCAATGAGAAGGTCGGAGGTTCACCAGGAAATACTGGATCTTTGCTTTGATACCAACTGAGTTTAATACAAAACTACTGAAACCAGCACGGACTGACTCCAACTCTCTACTGACCTCAGAGTCTGCAGTCTACAGTGTGGACTCTCCAGAAAACCAGCACAGACAGCAGATTCACTCCTGAATCCTGCAGGTCGTTGTCACTCAGCTCCATCTCTCTCAGATGGGAGGGGTTGGACTTCAGAGCTGAGGCCAGAGAAGCACAGCTGATCTCTGACAAACTGCAGCAACTCAATCTGAATAAAGAATAAATGATGAAGATAAAAATCCATTTATAATCCAGTCAGATGTGTTCAGGTTTTAAATGTGCAACTCAACATTACTCTGTCCTGATCAATGAGCTTTTCCCTAAAATGAGTAGAGAGACTTTGTCATTGTGTTATTGTGGATCATCATCATGTCAGTATGGAAGCTTTGAGAGACAAGTGAGAAAAACAATTGTGGCAATCCATTTTTTAAGTCTGATCCAAATTGTTTTCTCTCCTGTGTTTATGACTTAAGAGCAGGTGAAAAGTTTTTGCCACCATAATCTTTCTAAATTCTTTTGTTTTTCATCTGTGACACAGTTGGAAAATGTTTTTGGGATCATTTTTCAAAATGATTTTTTTCTCACCTGTTAAACCTGTGAGAGGCAGGTGAAAAAATGTTTTGTTTGTTGTTGTAATATTAATTTCAGACACAAGAGTTTAAAGTCTAAACTAACTCATGATCTAAAAAGGACTGAGAGCATTCATGTTTTCTTTCAGGTGAATTTTAAATAAAACTGACTTGATATAAACTAAGGAATAAGTCCTGACATGTAGAAATCACTGTTATTAAAAAAAAATATAGTATTAGAGGGTATGGAGGACCAAAACTGTCAAAACCAAAAACAATTTAAAAAGGACTCAATAAAAAAAATGTTTATGCCATTATATGAACCACAAAAAATATAAAAAAATAAATGCAGGAATTTATTTATAAAATGTGACATATATTGGTATATTTTCTTAAATATCCTCCTGTATTTATTTATCTTTGTATCTATTCAGTTATTTACTTTCCCAGTTAATTTTCCATTTGATTTATTCATTTCTAAATGTCTGTATTGATGAGGTTGCAGCTGATGTCTCAGAGGAGAAGAAAGGACAAACTATCAGACAGTAAGGAGTGCAGATCAAGGACCAGCCTGCTGGTAACACAACAACACAGATGATGCCCCCCCACCTCTGCCTGTTGACGACAGTGGTGTAAAAACTGGGTCTCCTTCATTTTTTTAAAGAACTGTCTGGATGGATCATTGTTAAAGGCTGTCCCTCTATGATTGTTTAAATGCAAAAGACATTTTTAATTGCTGCCTCTATAAAAGATATAAAGATGCTCTGAAACCAGAACTGTGTGTGTGTGTGTGTGTGTGTGTGATTCATGTTATGACAGAATGAATATAAGATGAAAATCAGGTGTTTGAAGAGGTTCAGTGTGAATTATCCAGTGGAGGATTTTTCTTGTTATATTCAGGTTTTAAATGTGGAGCTCAACATTGCTCTGCCACAGTCAATGGACTAAACCACTGAAGAAGAAAATGGACTTTAGCATGAAGATACTCAGTGTGGATCAGTATAATATCAGCCTTATGTCTGCAGTTTAGTGTCACCACAACTTTCACATCATATTAATCTCAGCACAGAAGGAAAAAATGGTGTCTGACCTCAGAGTCTGCAGTCTACAGTTGTGGACTCTCCAGAAAACCACACAGCAGCTTCACTCCTGAATCCTGCAGCTTGTTTTCACTCAGCTCCAGCTCTCTCAGATGGGAGGGGTTGGACTTCAGAGCTGAGGCCAGAGAAGCACAGCTGATCTCTGACAAACTGCACCAAGTCAATCTGAATAAAGAATAAATGATGAAGATAAAAATCCATTTATAATCCAGTCAGATGTGTTCAGGTTTTAAATGTGCAGCTCAACATTACTCTGTCCTGATCAATGAGCTTTTCCCTAAAATGAGTAGAGAGACTTTGTCATTGTGTTATTGTGGATCATCATCATGTCAGTATGGAAGCCCTGAGAGACAAATGAGGAAAAAGAAGTCACTGTCATTACAAAAGATGTTTTTGACGTTTTTGAGTCTATAGAGGAGCACAACTGCCAAAATAAATCAATAAATCAATACATACACTTTAATGCAGTTAAATAAAAAAATAATAATACTAAAACAATGCAGGTATTAAATATTTCATACAATTAGACATAAATTGATATTTTACTTCATACTTCTTTCTTTATTTTACTTTCCACTTCCACTTCCACTCATTAAAAAATTTCTGTATTTATTTCTGTAGTGTTTTCCCTTTTCATTTTTCCCCATATTTATTTCCTTAACTTTCATGAATTTCTCTGTTTTCGTTTCACATTGCTTTATCCATTTGTCAAATCAAATCAAATCAAATTTATTTATTTAAAACCCAAAATCACAAACATCGTTTGCCTCGGAGGCTTTACAATCTGTACAGCTGTGACACCCTCTGTCCTTAGACCCTCTCGAACCGAGTCAGGAAAAACTTCAAAAAACCCTTTTATGGGAAAAAGAAGAAACCTGAGGAAGAGCCACAGATGAGGGATCCCTCTCCCTGGGACGGACAGACGTGCAATAGATGCCACATGTACAGAGAGTTCGCTATGCAAATTAGCTTTCATTCAAAGTGTGTCATGAGGTCAACACTTTATGACTCAGGAAAAGTGTTTAAATGAAGACTACTGAGAAGGAGGCGGAGGCGATATTCTTGCCAAAACCCCTCAACTAATCTGATAAATGATTCACCAGCACTGGTAACTGAAATGCTGGTGTTGGGGGATGAGAAGCTGGCTATTCGTTCAATGGCTGAACTTGATGACTGACATCTCACAAACTGCAGTCTGCCCATCAGATAGTCACTGATCCATGAGACGAGGAACGCATCCACCTGCATGTCCTCCAGTTTCGCCGTCAGCAGTCTGGGCTGGATGCTGCTGAAGGCGAACTGTGGTGTCGGGTCTGTCCACGGAGGAGTATGCCCTCTGAAGCAGATATGTTATTGAGTCATCCACACCAACTTGGCAGTGGTACACAAACTGCAGGGGGCCTTGAGATGAGCACACCTTTGGTCTGAGGTGTGCTAGGACCAGTCTCTCCATGACCTTCATAATGTGAGAAGTCAGTGCTATTGGCCTGTAGTCGTTCAGTGCCACAGGATAACCCTTCTTGGGCACTGGGACCAGGCTGGAGGTTTTCCACAGCACTGGGAGTCTCTGAAGATGCAGGCTCAGGTTAAAGCATTGCTGGAGTACTACACAAAGCTGGCTGGCACACACCTTCAGCACTCGTGGGTCCAGCAGCCTCTCTCTAGTTGAGCCTCTCCAGCTCTCTCATCACACTGGTTGAGAGAGAGAGTGATTCATTTGCACTTTTTACTACCTAAACCAGGTGGTAAAGAAAGTCTATGCCTAGTTCACGACTGAAACCCATGCTCTTAAGCAGACCTGTAGGAGATTAAAATGTAAATGGTGCAAAAAGTGTAAGTGGAAGTTTTTCATCTTGCAGGCACGATAGTGTAATGAACTAGAAGTGTGCTCTGTCTGCTGTAAAATCAAACCCAATCTTAGATTTCCTTTTGAAACTGTGTGTAACCGCATAAAGTGCAACATCAGTTTAGGATCACTGTATTTTATTTACTTAGCCTTAATACTTTATTTTATATATTTTATGGGTAAATTTATAAGAACTGTGAAACTGTGAAGAAATGACAGCCAGAGGGCGCTTGATGTATGCTCTGTGTTTGAGATATTGCATCGTACGCTGGATAAGTGGGGAAGAAGAGCCGACGCAAACGTGTCGCTGTATGCAAGAAGAAGTTATCGTTAATTGATAAATGGTGTTTATTTCCATTTCTACAAGTTGATGAGTTTTACAAGTTGTTCCTGATTTCTAAGAGAGAGTCCAAGACTGTTTTGACCGGAGGATTTGTTTCTTTCTGAGTCATAAATGACGTGAACTCCAGTGATTGTGTCAATTTAGCACAAAAATTTGCTGCTAGCATGCTACGTTACTAAGTTGCTAAACGGATTGGCTAATCTTTTATTTTAGTGATGATTGAGCAATGCTGAACCTGTTTTATATTCAAAAAGCAATCGGAGTTAAATGGAGATGTTGTAGAAATGTTGTTTGTAGGAATAAGCTGACTTTTGTGGTTTGGAAATGCATTTATTTTTAAGAGGGGAACGGTATTTTTGTTGCGTCATTTCAGGGCGCCATGTTTGATGTTTAAGAGTTAATTGTTGTACTGTATGTGGGGCCGATGCTCATAACTTGTGCACATAATAGGTTGGATAGCTTCATAAGGAAAACAGTAAGTTACATTTCATGTTGGAATAATCAAAACTGGAAAAATATGTTTGCAAATGAAAGTATCTGAAATGTGAATGAGAAACAGAAAACATGAGGAATAGAGATAAAAGGGTTGTGTAACATGTTGATTTTATACTTTTAAAAACACATTAATGCTGACTGTGATGTAGATACGGTGCTTAATGTCACAAGAAATAATTTATTATTCATTTCTAAAATGTGATCAGTACTATAAGTTACACTTTGATCTGGAGAAAAACACATAAAAGACTGTACAGTAATTGATAATTGATTTTATTCCCTGCCGCGGCAGATTGGTTTTTCCTTTCTGTTAGTCTACATCTGGGAGACAACATTGAGTTTGACCAGGATCCCTGTCTGAGACGAGGGCGGGATAAGGAGCGTCCACCATTCCTCATCTTCACGTTCATCGTGAAGATTTCACTCCTGGAACAGATAAGCTCAAGACCTCTGCGCACAACATACACACATATGTACACACTCTACCCGGGTAGCACAAACATACACTAACTACATTTGGACAGATCTGACTTTGACGGACAATGACATTAATATTAGCTATTATGACAAATATTAGCAGCTCATCACTGGGAAAAGACATTTTCATTATTTCTACTTTTTTATTTTTCATATTGGGGATTGAACCACATAATGTGACTTCACTTTATGTTGTTGTTAAAATAAATTTGTCTGTGTTAACCTATTTAAACTGGCTGATCCCTCAATCCTTGAATTGAACCTGAACATACAGTAGTCAGGCCTATTACCAGTTAAATAAGTGTTGTTTTAACTGTGTTACATGTAGCTAAATTTACGCAAAAGCAGCCATCTGTCATTTACTCACCCTTTTTGGTGCACAACTTATTTAATTCTTTCTGAAATAAGATAAATAATACACAAAATGACTTTCTAATCTCTAGATACCTCCGTCAAAAGGGTTGTACAATATTTATTGCTAAATACCTGCTACTCTCAGTTCTTACAAATTTTCAACATCTCTCTCATGAGACATTGATCAAACTAGCCTCAGCTTCAAAACCAGCAAAACTTTGACCATTTCTGGACGGACAATGCTGAATATAGTTCATTTATTATTTAGAACTGGCACTGTCCCAACTATGTTTAAGACTGTTGTGTTTAAACCTCTCCTGAAGAAAACACACCTCTTTCCACGAACTTTAAATAATTATAGACCAGTTGAAAATCTTTCATTCTTCTGAGAAATATTATAAAGAGTTGCGTCGTGGCACAGAAATGTTTTTTAACCTTTTTAATCTGCTTTTAGGGCTGTTTTCTGACATTTAGGGTCATTTAACTGAAACTGAACTTACCAAAGTGGTAAACTATATTTTGCTTTCATATTATTTCAATATTATACGATCTGATGTGAAATATATACCTCAGGGCTCTGTTCGTGGCAAAATTATATACAGTTTTGTAATGAATTTCCACTGCTATGCTGATGATACTTTGCTGTATTTGCCTGTTGACACAAATCATGATGGTCAAATGAGAAATCTAAAGGCCTTCTTATCCGCTGTGAAATACTGGATGGATGCTAGCTATTGACCCTGTTCAACATTGACACCAGTTTCATCAAATAACAGAAACTCTTGACAACTGTGTGATTTCACAACTTCAGCCAAAAGTGTTATGATTGATACTGCACTTTTCTTTGGTCTTTCTTTTGGTCACCTTTTCTCACTTGCTCAACATTGCTAAAATTAAAAAACCTTTCTGTCTTTGGTGGATGTAGAGATCCTTATCCACATGTTTGTTTCATCCAGACTAGATCACTGTAATAGTTCGCTATCTGGATTGCCATGAATGAGAACTAAAAGTCCTCAAATGGTTCAGAATGTTTCAGCTCGGATCTTCACTAAAACTAGAAAATTCAACCAGATTACACCAATTTTAGCTGCCCTTTACAGGCTCTTTATCCATGTCAGATCAGACTTTAAGGTGCTTCTGGTAACTTCACTTTCATTTTCAAAGACTTAATCTGCCGGACAGTGGACAATATTCAAATGCAATATGCAAAACACACCCCTAGTCTGTTGCATTTACTTTTACATAATCACAATGGAATGACACACTTTTGCAATGAAAATGAACATTCAATCAGTCATTCCTCTCACTGAGGTGGGACTTCAGTTACAATATCAGTTCCTCATTCAGTGACTTGGTTCATTAATGCCCCTTTTCCACTAGTACCTACTCGGCTCGACTTGACTTCGACTCGCCGGTTTCGGTTTGTTTATGCGCGTTTCCATTACGCGTTTTAGTACCTGGTACCAGATACTTTCATAGGTTCCAAGCGAGCTGAGTCGAGCTGAAAATGTGACGTCGGCAGACGGCAGGCCACTGATTGGCCAGGGCCTGGACGTCACTAGATGCGTCGGGAGAGCGACTCGTTCATAAGAGTCAACCGCGCCATTTTTAAAACGCAATAACAACAACAACGAACACGATCAGAGATACTGCACAGAAATCAACCCCCCGCGAAGCAACGCGACGAGGTGCAGACATTTCTTTGTCTGGTGGCCTCCATTGCTCTCCGTAGTCATTTCGTGTTTGTGTCGCATAACAAATGACATCGCTGGAGTTGCGGCGTTACGCGTTGCCACGGCGACCCCACCCACGCTGAGGTGGGACTCTATTGTAATGGAAAACGACCGAAACTGAGTCGAGTCGAGTCGAGCCGAGTGAGTAGTAGGTACTAGTGGAAAAGGGCCATAAGTGAGGCCAGCTAACAAAGCCATTGGTTGATCTACCTGTTAATCAACATATCAAAAACCCAATTCCTTACAAGTTTTTCTAACTAAGTTTGGTTGTAAACCCGCTGCACAGATGTGACCTACATCTGTCTTCCAGGGCAAAATAAGAAATAAAAATCCTATCTGTCAAAAGATCCTTCAGTTCATTTTCAAAAAAAACTACAACAGTCTGATCTTTATGATCTTGCTCTATATCACAAACACTATGACTGGTCTCACCTGCCATCTATTGGTCTGAACAACAAAGTTTTTTTTCTTCTCCAGCTAATGTTTTGAAATCTTCAGAAAGACAATGAATCTTGCTTTATTGTGATGTGCTGATCTATATCAGATTGCTGTTTATTAGTCCTAGCATTGGTTTAATGCACACCACACCACAGCAGCTGTGTAGGTTTCTCTGTACTAGCCATATTAGCTTCTGATATCATGAAGATCATGGTTCTTTAATTCACCTTTACTGAGCTTTGAATTCACGGCTGTCTTCCTGTATTTACAAAGAAGCAAAAACTATCTGCAGCCTGCTTTAATCTTCTGTCATTTGATCTGTAACAACCTCCTTCATATCCATCAACAGCCTCATCAGTACTGACATCAACCTAATTGCCAGATGGACCACACTGTAAGTTTCTGGAGGCTGAAAAACTAGCCTGTCAAACGTTTCTCTACTTTTTGTTATCCTACCAATTGTTCATCCATTTGGACAGACAGATGCCTTCACATTTCTGCTTAATAAATCCTGATAATTTATAAAACAAAGACTTGAAAACTTAAATATGTACAAAAAATCTACATATGCTACATTCAATTAACCGACCTCAGAGTCTCCAGTCTACAATTTGGACTCTCCAGTCCAGCAGACAGCAGCTTCACTGCCTGAATCCTTGCAGGTAGCTCTCACTCAGGTCCAGCTCTCTCAGATGGGAGGGGTTTGGACTTCAGAGCTGAGGCCACAACTTCACAGTTAGACTCTGAGAGTCCACAGCCAGAAAGTCTGCGATGGCAAATGTATTACAAAATGTGTTATTATGAAAAAGGACACTTTATATTTACGTCATGCATTTGATGAGAAAACAGTTTGAAATAACCAGTTTGGAACATTTGCTCTTAACATTAGCTAATGTTATCTCACTGTGTTTGACTTAAAACAATACATCCTGTGACTTTCATTCCTGCAGACTCTGAATCTTTTTTTTCTTTAATCAAGAAGGGAGGGAAGATATATTTACAGTCTGCTAGTGTGATGTGATGTCATGTCTGTCTTCACGATGTTGTCATGAGGCCATTTTGATTAGAAAAGGCCACTGCTAATTTTTTTAAGGTTAAATTGAAGAAACTTTGCCAAGAAAAAAAACATCAATTTATCTACCACAAATAGGAAATATGTCAGAAAGTGGATTATTTCAAAGCCTTATTTTTCTTTTGAAAAGGAGCCAGGCTGGCTCTGAAGTTGCATTATTTTCTTTCTGGGAAACTATGATTAGGCACTTTTAGTACATGAGCATTAAACTGTGAAGCTGAAATTTAAGGAGACTTAGTGGATGCCACTGATTTTTTCTCCCCTGGTAAATCAACTTGGATTGATGGTATTCCTGTTTAGATTCATGAGACCTTCACAGAAATTAAAAAACCAGAATAAGAATTTTTCCGAGTTGGTTTTCACATACATACACATAAATATATAAGAAAGGGTGAAAGCAAGCACTGGAAATCAGAGGCATAAATTAAATATACAATAAATGATATGAAATTGACAGTGATATAAAAGATATAATAAAATAACGATGGAGACAATATGTACAATATAACTGATATTTAAATGGAAACACTGTACAGAGTGTGCAGGAATGTGCAACAAATGTTCTCCATGGACGTACAAATTTGGTATGAAGTTTAATTAACATTTCAATGTGCAAGATACAGTCTAAAAGATGTGCGTTGATGTAACACATTGACTGATTCAGGTGTGTGAATCTTACGTTAATGTATACATCTGGGTGTTATCTGTCATGTCATCATATTGTTATGTGTGCTATGAGTAATATTCATCTGTATTAAATAATATGAATAAATAATTATGGTTTTGATTTTCTTTTTTTATATAGCAACATTACCACTGGCACCCATATTGTGGCATCCTCGGTGTCGTTATCTTGCATTTCTGTCATTATTTTTGCAGTATACTATCTTTTCCAATTCTTTCTACAACTTATTTGTATTGCCTCAGTGATCCATTCAAGTATTTATTTTTTGGGATATAATGTTCAATGATTAATTCATTAAAAGGTGACATATGCTCATTTTTTAGGTTCGTGCTTTCATGTTGGGTTCTACTAAAGAATGTTTTCATCTTCAGTGTTCAAAAAACACATTGCATATTACTGCAGCATTTTTATTCCCCTCCTCCATTTTATTTTATTGCTCTTTAAACCCCTCACTGAAATATAAAAGACATTATACCTAAGATGTAATCTAGAAGTAAATAGAATAGAGTAACTGTTAACGTGACAGCTACAAACACCAAACCCAAACCGAATGAAAAATCAACATTTAGTCATCAACACACTCATTGTTTCAAACAACCCAAGAAAAATTGTTACAAAATACAACAGACAGATAAGTTATGTAATAAACAACTGGAACGGTATTTTAAGAATAATACGAATTTTATAGTGTTTGTATCTGAAGAACTAAAGTACTAATCTACACTGATTTATAACATTAATCACATCTGGACTTACAGAGCCTTTCTGCAGTTCCTCACAGCTGGAACCAGTCTCTGTCGTCCCTCCTCTGATGTGTTGTACTTCTTCAGGTCCAACTCATCCAGAACCTCCTCTGACATCTGCAGCATGTAGGCCAGAGCTGAGCAGTGGATCTACAGAGAGTTTCTTCTCTGATCTGTTCTCTGACTTCAGGAACTCTTGGATCTCCTGATGTACTGAGTGGTCGTTCATCTCCATCAGACAGTGGAAGATGTTGATGCTTCTGTCAGGAGAGATCTTATAACTCTTCATCTCCTTCAGGTTGTTGATGGCTCTCTGGATGATTTCTGGACTGTTGTCTGTCTGACCCACAGCAGCAGGCCTTCCTAAGACTCTCTGGTTGGACTCCAGAGAGAGGCCATGAAGGAAGCGAACAAACAGGTCCAGGTGACCATTTTTACTTTCAAGGGATTTCTCCATGGCTTTCCTCAAGAAGACGTCCAAGGGATGGACCTGAGGCTACCACTGTTTCCAAAACGTGCAGAAATGTTTTTGAGAAAAGCCTTTGTGTTGGAGTTCCTGTGTTCATAGTCTTTTAAGAAAGTCTTCAGTACCTTTGTGTTCCTGTTGGTGTAACAGTGGAACATGTAGACTGCAGCCAGAAACTCCTGAATGCTCAGATGAACAAAGCAGTAGACTGTTTTCTGGAAGATCACACACTCTCTTTTGAAGATCTCTGTACAAACTCCTGAGTACACCGAGGCCTCTGTGACATCCAGACCACACTGCTCCAGGTCTTCTTGGTAGAACATGATGTTTCCTTTCTCCAAATGTTCAAACGCCAGCCTCCCCAGCTTCAGAAGAAGCTTCCTGTCAGCCTCCATCAGCTCCTGTGGACTCGTCTCATGTCCCTCATCATACTTCTGCTTCTTCCTCTTTGTCTGAACCAGCAGGAAGTGTGAGTACAGGTCAGTCAGGGTCTTGGGCAGCTCTCCTCTCTGGTCTGTAGTCAACATGTGGTCCAGAACTGTAGCAGTGATCCAGCAGAAGACTGGGATTTGACACATGATGTGGAGAGTCCTGGATGTCTTGATGTGTGAGATGATTTCTGCTGGACAGATCTTCATCACTGACTCTCCTCCTGAAGTACTCCTCCTTCTGGGCGTCAGTGAAGCCTCGTACTTCTGTTACCCTGTCAACACATTTAGGAGGGATCTGATTGGCTGCTGCAGGTCGGGAAGTTATCCAGACGAGAGAGCCGAGGGAAGCAGATTCCCCTTGATGAGGTTTGTCAAGCAGCACGTTGACTGATGACTTCTGTGTGACATCAGACACGACCTCACTGTTGGAGAAATCCAATGAAAGTCTGCTTTCATCCAGGCCGTCAAAGATGAACAAAAGTTTACAGACAGCAAGCTGCTCTGCTGTGACCTTCTGTAATGTTGGATGGAAAACATGGAGCAGCATGAGAAGACTGTACTGCTCATCTTTGATCAAGTTCAGCTCCCTGAACGAAAGCAGAATCAGCAGACTGACATCTTGGTTTTCCAAACCCTCTGCCCAGTCCAGAGTGAACTTCTGCACTGAGAAGGTTTTTCCAACGCCAGCGACGCCGTTCGTCAGAACCACTCTGATGTGTTTCTGTTGGTCAGGTAAGGCTTTAAAGATGTGTCGTGGCACTTGATTGGAGTGTCATGGAGGGTCTCTTCATCTTTGAAGCTGTCTCAAGCTGCCTCACCTCATGTTGGGTATTAACCTCTTCACTCTGTCCCTCTGTGATGTAGAGCTCAGTGTAGATCCTGTTGAGGAGGGTTTCACTTCCTGTTTCATCACTTCCTTCAGTCACACGTTCACACGTTTACATCTCCTCCTCAGACTGATCTTATGTTCATCTAAAACCTCCTGCAGACCAACATCTGCTGAAAGAGAAGATGAAATGTGAGACTTAAGAAAGAAAATCTGACAATCTGCTGATTTTTTTAGCATCAGTATTAAAACAAGTCATACAAAATATAAAGAAGTTTTAATTTCAGGACTTTCCTAAAAGTCTTTAATATCTCTGCTGTCTAACACAACAAATAAACCAAGAAGAATCCTGTTTTCAGACTTGATGACAGCAGCACACAGATGTTCAGTCTTACTTTGTACACTGCTGGTCTGACTGGCTGTCTGCAGTCCAGCTCTTGTTCTGGATCTTTTCTCCACACTGGGGACAGGAGGAGTCTCCTGATGAAGCAGACTGGTCCCAGTATGAGCTGATGCACTGTCTGCAGAACCAGTGTCCACAGCTGGTAGAGACTGGATCCTTCAGGACGTCCTGACACGAAGCACAGCAGGACGGCTGCTCCTCATCATGACTCCTCTTCTTCTCTCTGTGGAGACAAACACATTCTTTGTAACACTTTACATTTGTGGTGACCAACACACAGCTCACAAGTTGCATGCAGCATTTTCTCAACTCTTCTTTTCACATCCTGATGTTTTTACTTACATTTCTTATAATATATATATGTATCTTAAAGAAATTTTTAAAAAATCATAAATATAAATAATTCATTGTAGTCAAGTGTGCTTCTTTCTTGCACTGTACTGCATTTCATCACTGTATTGTACTGTTTTTCTTTACTGTTCTCTACTGTTTCTTTACTGTTCTGCACTGTGTATCTTTACTGTACACCAGAGGGGGACCATTAGGGCTATCTAAAATATTCTAAAAAATAAAAAATCTAAAAAACCGCCGGTACACAATCTAGCTGGCCTGTTGGTTCATGATGGAAGTCACCAATCTGAAAATGAACTTTTAATGAAAAGTTTGAGTTAATCAACAAAGGACGAACAACAATTGAGCTTAATCTGGCGCAGAAAAGGAAGGCTTTGAGGGGCATTTCAGCTCCTGCAATTACACTTGACCATCAAAGAGTTAGTAATTTAATTAAACATCAAACATTTTATATAGCGGTAAATATTAGCAGGTGGCGGTTATTGGGATATATTTATCTTTACTATTTTACAAGAGGGAGTGCAACACAATACAATTTTGGTAAAAGTCAAAGCAGCCACGGGTAAATTTTACCTGTTGGCGGTTCAAGTGTTAAAACCTGATCAGCCGCCATGTTGTATGATTTGTTTTGTTTAGCCTGGTAATTCTGCTCTTATAAACCCTAACATGGTGTAGACCTATAGTCTTCTGTGCTAGTCTCATAATATTATTTGTTAAGAATATTGCTTGTTTGTGGTGCTGGGTCCCAAAGTGACGCGATCCCTGTTTACTGTCAGTGGATCTGATGTGTCTGTCTAATGGTAGCCCGGCTGTGTGTGCTGTCACGATGTGTGTGTCAGTGAGTTGGTTTGTGTGTTAGGAGGGGTCGTTCATGTGTTTTGTACCCGGCCCTGTTTTCACCATGTTCAGCTGAAGCTCACACAGCTTGTGTGATGAAGTGAGTGTTTGTAAGTAGCAGGCTTTGCATTTTGCTTAAGAAATGATCAGTGTTTTATTTTGGTGATGAATCTCACTCTGTCCGTGGTAGAATCGTCATGTTCAATTTGTTGTAGGCCGACTATAAGAGGGAACACAATATGCTAGGCTGACTTCTTCCCCCAATGAGGGAGGTGGGTCAGAGGGCCGAGGTTTAAGACTCAGGGTTTGCTACGTCTGTACACTAATCTAATTCTTTTTTCTACTGTGTATCTTTACTGTACTCTGTGTTTGGTCCTCAGCCTGCTGGTGTTTCAGCTGCTCTCCTTTATGAATTTTGGGATCTACAGTGCAGAATTTCACTCACATGCTGTGAAAATCAGAGTGTGTGAGTGTGAATGTGTTTGTGCTCATAGGTATGAGTGACTCTGAATTTTTGGTAAAATGTTACACAGATTAAACTCTGACTCTCTCTTTCTAATCATCAAAGATCGGGGTAGAAAACATTCAGGCAGCAGCTTCTTGAGGTCAGCTTACAGTAAAAATAGTCTCTCATAACTCTATTGGCCCTTTTCCACTAATACCTACTCTTGGACTCGACTCAGTTGACTCGGACTCAGTTTTCCATTTTCCATTACAACAGAGTACCACCTCAGCGTGGGCATTGGGGTCGTCATAATAGCAACGCGGCCGAAACTCCAGCGATGTCATTTGTTATGCGACACAAACACGAAACGACTACGGAGCAATGGAGGCCACCAGACAAAGAAATGTCTGCACCTCGTCGTTGCTCCGCGGGGTTGATTTCTGTGCAGCATCTCTGATCATGTTTCGTTGTTGTTATTGCGTTTTAAAAATGCAAGTGAGTCGAGCCGAGGAGGTGCTAGTGGAAAAGGGGCATATGTCTGATGGTCCAGGTTCATTAGTGAACTTTGGAGGTTTCTCTCTGGATCGATCACTCCTCATAGACACATAGCTGGAGGCTGAAGATGCTGATCTCTGTCTGTAGAAACACGTGTTTTACACATATCGTTATTACTTGTAAAGGGCAGAGGTAACATGAACATGACCCATGATTTGATAATAACAAATAGTAGTGATTATTTATCCATCTGCATGTTCTGAATATTTTATCTACAGCTGGAAACATCTTTGTGACAGTGAAGAGTTTCTACATGTTTGAGGTTTATTTACTTAACCAACAGAAACTCCTTCATGTGGGGTGTGAAAGGGATTTTAGTACAGTGGTTAATTAAGTAACGCTGATGATACTGATGGACAGAGTTCAATGAAACTGAAGGCTCTGCTGCCTGCTGATCTGTTGAATGAATTTGTACCAACAAAACAATCTGTCCTCTGATCCTGAACACTTAAACTCTTGTTCCACCAAATGTGAGTAAATAATACTGTCAATCCTCGATGAACAAAAAAATCAGTCTCAGGTCTGATTCAGATTGTAATGCATCTGTAATGGCAAAAATAAAATCTTAGCCTTTTACTCTACTGCATTTCTATACAGTGTGTCTTTACTAAACTCTATTGTATGTCTTTACAGTACTTGTCATGAAGTGGTTGTTGTATGTTACTGTAGTCCAGTACCAATAGAGGGAGTTCAGCTCAAGACTTTTCTCAAGCTTTGCTCCGTGTTTTTGACCAGACGTCTCCTCGCACGGGAAGCGTCTTCTGCTCTGCTCAAAATCCAACAGGGACGCCGGAGGGTGGTGGATTATGCCCTTGAATTCCGCACGCTGGCGGCGGACAGCGGATGGAACGAGACTTCCATCATCGGCGCTTTCATGGACGGTCTCGCGGAGGAAGTAAAGGACTTTCTGGCTCCGTCAGACATCCCAAGGGACTTCGAAAGCCTAGTCGAAATAGCCTCTCGCATCGACAATCACCTCCGTGAGAGGGAGAGAGAGACGTCGGCCGGGTCGCAAGTCTTCGGGGTCTTCAGGGTTCCAGGGGGCGCCGCGCCACACTCCTTCCGTGAGTGAGTTTCGCCACCTGATCTACCCCAGACCTGTCTACCTGTCTGCCCCAGTACCAGAGTCTCCCTCGCCCCCTGCTGGAGCAGAGGAACCTATGCAGCTGGGCAGGACCAAATTAGCCCCGGAAGAGCGACAGAGAAGGCTCAAGGAGGGCGCCTGTTTCTATTGCGGGAAATCAGGTCACCAGGTCAACTGCTGTCCAGCAAAAGAGAAGGCTCATCAGGGTTAAGGAGGGACCTGGTGAGCCAAATTAAGAATAATCCTCCTCGTTCCCTCACTCCAGTCACTCTCTCCATCAAAGGTAAAACTGTTCCCCTGCAAGCTTTGATTGACTCAGGTGCCGATGAGAGTTTGATGGACAAGGGCTCTTGCCTCCTCTCTCGGTATAAACTTTGAACCACTCCACAGTCCTGTTACAGCCAGGTCACTAGATGGCAAATTATTGAATTATGTCACAGATCAAACCCTGCCGCTAAGACTAACTATCGACTCAGATCATTGTGAGGAAATCCGATTTCATTTATTCAGTTGTGCAACCCATCCCCTCATTTTGGGGTTCCCTTGGTTAATCAAACACAACCCACACATTGACTGGGGAACGGGGAGGGTTAAACAGTGGGGGTCGGATTGCCATGCTTCCTGTTTGTCTGTCCCACATTCTGTTCCCAGGTCCCCCGACACCACCTGCGACCCTATCCCAGACCACAGCGACTACCCAGACCTCTCCAAAGTCCCACCTTGTTACTATGACTTAAAAGAAGTATTCAATAAGACCAAGGCTACGTCTCTGCCCCCGCCACCGTGAGTGGGATTGCGCCATTGAACTCCTGCCTGGTGCTCCCATCCCTAAGGCGCGGACTGTATTCCCTCTCCGGTCCTGAGAGAAGAGGCCATGGAAGAATATATCACAGCGTCGCTGGGGTCAGGCATCATCCGTCCCTCCTCCTCGGCTGCTGGGGCAGGATTCTTCTTCGTGGGTAAGAAGGACGGAACCCTCCGGCCCTGTATTGACTATAGTCTTCTGAATCAAATCACTATTAAAAACCGCTATCCATTACCTCTCATATCATCTGCTTTTGAGCTCCTCCAACAGGCCAAAGTTTTCACCAAACTGGACCTACGTAATGCCTATCACCTAGTAAGGATACGTGAGGGTGATGAGTGGAAGACGGGATTCAATACTCCAAGTGGCCACTATGAATACTTAGTCATGCCGTTTGGTCTTACCAACGCCCCAGCAGTGTTTCAGTCGTTTGTGAACGAAATCTTGAGGGAATATTTGAATGACTTTGTGTTTGTATACCTCGACGACATACTTATTTTCTCCCCCGATTTAAATACTCACCAACGCCATGTTCGCCAGGTCCTGATACGTCTGCTGGAAAATCAATTATATGTGAAGGGCTGAAAAATGTGACTTCCATGCTTCCTCAGTGTCTTTTCTGGGTTACGTCATCACAGCCAATCACATCTCCATGGACCCTGCCAAAGTGGACGCGGTTACCAACTGGCCTCCTCTGACCTCCAAGAAAAAGGTACAGCAATTCTTAGGCTTTGCAAATTTCTATCTTAAATTTATCAGAAATTTTAGTGCGATTGCTGCCCCGTTGCATGCCTTAACCTCTTCCAAGTCCATGTTCCAGTGGAATGACAAAGCAGAGGAGGCCTTCAATAAGCTAAAACAGAAATTCACTACAGCCCCCATTCTCACGGTACCAGACCCAGCCCTTCAGTTTGTGGTGGAAGTGGACGCTTCTAATGAGGGCATAGGAGCAGTTCTTTCCCATCGACTCCCAGCAGATAATCGCATTCACCCATGCGCCTTCCTCTCCCGCAAATTGTCAGCTGCGGAGAGAAACTACGACGTGGGAAATAAGGAACTGCTGCTGGCAGTAAAGGTAGCGCTGGAGGAGTAAACTGGCGGCACTGGTTGGAGGGGGCAGAGCAGCCATTCATTGTCTGGACGGATCATAAAAATCTGGAGTACCTGAAGTCAGCGAAAAGACTCAACTCTCGTCAAGCAAGGTGGGCACTTTTCTTTAGCCGGTTCCGGTTCACCCTATCGTACAGGCCCGGATCTCAGAACGTCAAGCCCGACGTCCTGTCCCGACTGTATGAACCGGAACCAACGGCCGAGGAACCTGAAACCATCCTATCACCTGACCGTGTGATAGGGTTGGTCTCTTGGCCGATAGAAAAGGAGGTGCAGCGAGCGGGTCGTGGTAAAACAACTCCTGAGGATTGTCCACGCAACCGGTTGTTTGTACCGGAAGCGTTGCGTTGCAATCTCAGGTTATCCACTGGGCTCATACCTCTCTGCTCACATGTCATCCTGGGGTTAGGAGATCTCTGTTTTTTATCCAGCAGCGTTTCTGGTGGCCGGCTATGAAAAAAGATGTGGCTGATTACGTGCATCGCGGCGTGCTCCATCTGTGCCAGGGGTAAGGCGTCGAGGCAGGCCCGGATGGGACTTCTCCAGCCACTACCGGTGCCACAACGTCCATGGTCACACTTGACGCTGGATTTCATCACGGGTCTGCCTCCGTCTAAAGGTAACACTACAGTGCTGACGGTGGTAGACCGATTTTCCAAAATGGCTCATTTCATTCCCTTGCCCAAGTTACCTTCTGCTAAAGAGACAGCTCAAGTTATGATTAATCATGTATTTCGCATTCATGGACTGCCTACTGACATTGTCTCTCGGACAGAGGTCCGCAGTTTGTCTCTGTTTTTTGGAAGTCAGCCTGTCCTCTGGATATCATCACCCGGAATCCAACGGCCAGACGGAGCGCATGAACCAGGAGCTGGAGACCTGCCTGCGATGCCTTGTAGCCCAGAACCAGACAACATGGAGCCAACACCTGACCTGGATAGAGTACGCGCACAACACCCTTCCCACAGCAGCCACGGGACTCTCGCCTTTTCATGCAGAAAGGACAGGCTCGAATGAAGGCCGCCGCCGACCGTGGCTGTCGGCCGGCTCCAGCATATCAACCAGGCCAGAAAGTGTGGCTTTCTACAAAAGACCTTCCATTACACGTCCATTCCAGAAAACTGGCGCCCAGGTTTGTAGGCCCATTTCCCATCTCAAAAATTATTAACCCTGTCTCTGTGAAGTTGCAGCTCCCCAGGTCACTCCAGGTTCATCCCTCATTCCATGTCAGCAAAATTAAACCGGTTAAAGAGAGCCTACTGGTTCCACCCACCAAGCCCCCGCCACCGCCCAAGCTGATCGACGGTGGTCCGGTTTATGCTGTCAAGAAGCTGCTGGCAGTCAGAAAAAGAGGCCGGGGTCACCAGTTTTTTTGGTCGACTGGACGGGGTATGGTCCGGAAGAACGGTCCTGGGTCCCGGCCAGTTTCATTGTGGATAGGACGCTCATTGATGACTTTTACCAGCGCCATCCTGAGCAACCTGGGCCGTCGAGAACGGGGAGTCGGACGGCCCTAAGGGGGGGGGTACTGTAATGTCTCGTCAGATCTGTTGAGTTTTGTCTGTCATGTTTTCTGTTTCCTGTCCTGGCATGTCCTTTTATTTTGAAACCCTAACTCTCCTCTCGTTTCAGGTCCCTTGACTTCCCCTCATTGTGTGTTCCTTCCCTGCCGGTGTGATTGTCTATCCCCGCCCCTGATTGTTTCCACCTGTTTCCACCTGTTTCCCGTTATTACCATGTGTCTTGTATATATTGTCTGCGTCTCCCCTGTCTTGTTGCCAGATCGTTCTCAATCCTTTGCCATGTCAAGATCACGCCTTTCTCACGCTCTTCATGTAAAGATTCCAGAAAGATCTCGCTCAATTAAAGTGCATTCCAAATCTCACTTTGCCTGGTTTGTGCATACGTCCTGCATTTGGGTCTGCCTGCCTTGTGCCATCGTAACATGATGCAGAGGGACTGATTGGTTTGTAGTAGAAATGATGACAGAATGCAGCAGATACTGCTGTCAGAAGACAGACTGACATTTGAAAAAGCACTGAAGTTTGTGCAAGCCATGGATGTAGCAAGTAGAGATACTGCGGGGTTGCATGGCATCAAAGTGAAATGTCAAATACAACTGAGCAATGAGCTCTGTGAACAGAATAAGTGACGTCTGTGTAAAACTTCAGCTGGACATGCTGAATGTGGTGGGGATAGCCACATGTGCCACAACTGTGGTAAGGTGGGACACATTGCAGAATGAAAACAGTGGAAAATGTTGAAGTGTACTTTGAAACATTATTCTGACTAGAAAGGATGACAAAGGTCTCCTCCAGACACTCGATCAAGTACTGCCAGTGCAGAGACAAAGCTGAGGATCCACAAGTTGCCCATATAAACTATGTAGTGATGCTCTGAGCAGAAACTGACCTAGAAAGAATCAGAGGATACCCATGTGGAAGAACAGGCTAGATTTCTTGAAGTTTGCATCGTCAGCAAGTTTTCAGGTGTCAGTTGGTTTCCAAGACCAGCTGAAGACTCTGGGGGCTTTCTAGAAGGAAATTTATTGCCCAAGTAGTTCTACAGAGTGCCGAGTCGACCATAAAGAAGTGTTTTTTCAGTTTCATCCAATTGTCTCATTACTGCACTGTGTTTCTTCACTGTACTCTGTTTCTTTTCTGTACTGCTCTGCATCTCTTTACTGCACTCTACTGCACTTTTTTATAAAGTTACACAGATTAAACTCTGTCTCTATATTTGTCATTATCAAAGATCAAAGTAGAAAACCTTCAGGTAACAGCTTCTCATGTTTAGCCAGCGCTGACGTCACTTTCACTGGTTAAAATGACAAACATGCATACAAACAGGTCACATCAACTGTCACTAGTTAATGTTAATTCAGTGAAACTTGATGGTTAAAATGGAACTTGTCTGTTTTCTGGTTAAAGTCCTGCTGTCTGTAATCAGCCAAAGATCATCTATGAGAGAAGAAGCTCCACTTTGTAACACCACTGAACAATCAGTGAAGACAGTGTTTCAGGAGTCACATCCTTCCTGTTAAAGTTTGATCAATAATTTAAGATGATCAATTTAAAAGTCAAATTTAGTAGCTACAGCTGTTATTGCAACGTGTAATATTTAATTAGTAGGTAAATATAAGTGTCAGATTGTAATAGCTATTTCAATCTCTTTGAAATTACTGTAACTTCCTCTCTGGCACTATGCGAGACACCTCGACCTTCTGTTTTCTCACCCAGGTGCCAGGTCCATTTGTCTTTTAAAATGTGATGTCTAGACCTCTTGAGGCTTCCTGCCTGAATACACAACCCTGCAGGATGTCCTGAGGCCCACACCACAGGGGGGCCAGTGCCAGTCAGACAAAGGGGTGTGAAAACAGATGTTAGAGGGCGTTTCCACAGGTATAGGTATAACTGTCCAGAGCTCCCCATCTACGGGGTCCTTCTTCACTCTGACCGCTCGTGTGCTGATTGACCTTTTCTTTGCAAAGAAAATAAAACCTTGTCGGCCGGCAGAAGTCTCTATTTCATTATTCACCAGGGATGAGAGAATTTCCAGGACGGAGAGGATAAGAATTTCCACAACAGTTTGGTGTCAGAAGTGGGATCCCTCGAGCAATCGTCTGGGAAGGAGCGCGGACAGTGACGGGCCATCCTGGAAGAAAAAAAAAAAAACATTTCCAGCCTCCAACCTCTAAGTCTGTTTCTGAGAAGGGAGGACTGACCGCAGACGCCCCAGATCGTTGTCGCTGGGATTCCACGAACGCAATTCAGCAAAACTCATCTGGTGAGCACTGAAATATTGACATGAAAATCCTTTTTCTTTAAAATTTGGGTTTTAATTAGGCATAACAATTTCATTTCTCGTGCTATCCACAATTGATCAGCTTTTTATCACTTGTAGCTTAAACGAAGTGGTCCAGCTTTTTATCACTTGTAGCTTTAAACGAAGTGGTCTAGCTTTTTTCACTTGTAGCTTTAAACGAAGTGAAGCGCTTGTTATCACTTGGGCATATTCGAAGTGATCCTTACAAAGACGTTTGTATTGTAATAGTCGTGCACGACCTCCATTTGGAATGGGGAATAAGAATTCCGTCGAGGTTGGACCTCCGGAGGGAACCGATTGTGGATACTATGAGAAGGAAATATGGGGATAAAAGTTTAAAATATTTAAATGTCTGGACAACTGAGTTTGGATTCCCAATAGGGGGATCCCTCAGTTTAAAAAACATATCAATATTAGAAGAAAAATTGAAAGGGAAAGACTGTGAAATGAGAGGAAAATAGAAGGTTTCTGTTAAAAAATTAGAAATTTTGGAAGGTCAAAAGGAATGTTTAAAGATGTGGAAAGGAGAAGCAGAGGCACGAAATAGAAAAACAATTCAGAAACAGCTTCCCTTTGTATGTGAAAAGGTTGAAACTAATGAGAAACAAAATTCACACACACAAAGAACACCAGACTCGCAGATCTCCTCTTCTTTGTTTCCACAGTTGGCGGCTTTGAAGGTGGATCCAGACCTCGACGGCAGCCCACCTTTTCATCCTTCAGCTCCACCACCATACAACTCTACAACACCCAGTGAGAGAAGAAAAACAAACCCCACCGTGTCACAACAAAAAACAAGCTCAGAAGCAGCTCATCCTGAAACGCCTGCTCCATCACAAGACTCTGCAACCACTCCATCTTCTCCAATCGCACATAGACTGCGTCATCCCGAATCAAAATACAGCCCTCAACATGCCCATGGTTGAAGTGTCCGGACCAGAAGGTACAACTTTAGTTTTCCGTCCGTGGACTTCTGATGACATTACAGCAGCCTCACAGCATCTGCCCAACCCCACAACATCAGGCAAAATGTTTGCAGAGCAGTTCTTGACATTTTGCCAAGAATTTAAGCCCACCATGAATGAACTGAAAAGACTCCTTATCACAAAGATGAAACCCACAGACTGGCAAAAAATAGCTGGACAATTCCCAGATGCTGACATCCGCTGCAAACATATCACCTGGGAGGATGAGTCTAACGTCCACTACAGAGATGCTGTCCGTCACCTCTGTAATGCTTTCACTCAGGCATTCCCTGTGAAAGTTAACATGGAGAAAATCACTGCCTGTAGACAAAAGGATGGTGAAAACCCTGATGAATATCTCACTCGCCTGACAGAGGTATTCAACACCTACAGTGGCCTTCAACTACCTGACGAACCAAGCAACACTCCAGATGTATGGGAAATTCATCTCTGCAATTGTTTTTTAAGTGGACTAAAACCGGACATTGCCTCGGCTGTCAAAAGTTCCTGCATTGGCTGGAATGATGCATGCCTGTCCGAACTTCGCAGACACGCCATACATGCCCATGACCAAATACTTTCAAAAAAAAAGAAAAAAGAAGAGACAACACAAAAAGAGCTTCACATGGCAGCAATAACAATGTACAACGCAGTCCGAGAACAGGGACAATCAGGTCATGACCACAGAGGAAAAGGACGTGACCGCTACAGGAAATGGGAAAGAAGAACCCAGAGTGATATCTGTTTCCTCTGCAGCCAACGTGGACATTGGAAACGTGATTGTCCCAAAAATACCTCAGCAACCCCAGAAGATAAATCAGACTGAAAAAGGGTGAGGTCTGCCGGAGAGGAATGGACTCCTGCTGACAAGCCAAACCAACTTGGGCAGGATGGAAGGAGGTACTGCACCACACTCACTCACACATACTAAGCAGATCAACACACAATCCATTGAGAATTCAGACGACACTTATGAAATTGCTCTAACATACGTTCAGTACACATCTAATCATTTCAAGAAGTTTCCACAGCATACATTGACCATTGCAGAACAAAATGTTGTATTCCTAGTTGATTCAGGAGCCACACATTCCGTGATAAAAGCCTCAGAATTCACTGAAAAACCTAAACTAAGTGGAGATGTTGTATACTCTGTTGGCTCATCAGGTCAAACAATTAGAGAGAACATTACCGCCCCACTCACATGTGTGGACTGAGTCAAATACAAATTTCAAACATGCATTTTTGCTCTCTGAAGTCTGTCCCATTAACCTCATGGGAAGGAGATTTGATGTGCAAATTAGGCCTTTGTCTGATCTCAACCCCAGACGGTGTCAAAGTTCATAGACTATCCGATCTGGAACCAAATTTTTCACACTCCTTTACCCACCACACACCAGACCTGACATATGCATATCAATGGAAATTGCAATTACCAAACAACTTCTTCCAAGCTTGTTACAGAAGCTAGAAAAACAGTTTCAACAGTGGAAACAGATTTCATGACACCAGAGGACATGCACTGCACCTCTCATGTGTCGGCAGGACCTGATGAACCATATGAGGAAGGTTGGTTGAGGGAGACATTTGACAAACTCACATTGACAACACATTTATTGGACACAACACAAATGCGCTGTATCTGTCTCTCTCACACCAGCTCAATGTGACATGTACACCATGGATCATTCAGTTCCACACATCACACTTGCAAAGCACACATCAGATAACTGGGAAGATTTGGGCCCATTTATGAAATCATGTCAGCGCGCAGCCGATTGGCAAGAAACATCTGATCGATCTATTTTATTTTCACCAACACTGCAGTGCTATTCTAAAAGTTTAACATCTGTTGTGCACACTCAAAGAACAATCCAGCTGGTACCTAAAAGCACTTCTAAATCTTTTTCTTTTTTGTCTGAAGAACAAGCTACAGCCATTACAGCCCTACAGGAGGTCCCTAAGACACTGTGGGCTGTGGGTAAGTATGATGTTGGCCTCATCAAAGACTGTGAACCTGTTGTAATCACTCCAAAATCAGATTTTAGACCTTGCAAGGCTCAATATCCACTGAAAAAAGAGGCCATCGATGGCATAACTCCAGTTTTTGAATCCCTTAAAGCAGCAGGAAGTAATTGTCCCCTGTGATGACTCTCCAGTGCGTACCCCTTTGTTCCCTGTCAAGAAAATCAGAGATAAAGATCAACCGACAGAATGGCATTTTGTTCAGGATCTGCAAGCAGTAAATGCAGCAGTCCAGCCCAGAGCCCCAAGTGTTCCAAACCCGTACACCATCTTATCTCAAGTCCCATCTGCTGCTAAATTCTTTTCAGTGGTAGACCTTTCAAATGCTTTCTTCAGTGTCCCAGTCCATCCAGAAAGTCAATTCTGGTTTGCTTTCAACTTCAACGGACGAGGCTACACATTCACTCGCCTGTGCCAAGGTTACTGTGAAAGCCCCACCATTTACAACGAGGCTCTCAGACAAAGTCTTGAATCTCTTGTTCTTTCTCCAGGCACTGCTTTGCTGCAGTATGTTGATGACCTTATGATCTGCAGCCCAACCAAAGAACAAGTGTGAAGCCAACACAGTCAAACTCTTGAAACATCTGGCTGATGGTGGTCACAAAGTCAGCTTGTCGAAACTCCAATTTGTCCAGGAAAAGGTTGTTTTCTTAGGTCATGTCATTACCTCTGAAGGAAAGACTCTTTCACCAAAAACGAGTAGATGCAATTCAGAATCTTCCAAAACCCATCACAAAAAACAGATGATGTCATTTCTTGGCATGTGCTCTTATTGTAGACAATTCATTTCAAATGCTATGCCATTCTTGAAGCTCCGCTCGCCTCCCTCATTCATGGCAGAGGTCTACAAGCACAAGATAAGCTCACATGGACTCCTGAAACGGAACAATCTTTCATTGCACTAAAGCTTGCCTTACAGACCACACCAACTTTGGGTCTACCAGACCCTACCAGACCTTTCACTCAAACAGTAGATGAGAAAAATGGATTTATGACTTCTGTTTTGTTGCAGGATCACGGCAATAAACTACGTCCTGTAGCTTATTTTTCTTCAAGGTTGGATCCAGTGGCTGCAGGCCTCCCAAGATGTCTCAGAGCTGTGGCTGCTGCTGAAAAGGCAATTATGGCCTCCAGAGACATTGTGGGCTACTCTGATGTTACCCTCCTAGTTCCACATGCTGTGTCCATAATTTTACTTGAACAAAAAACTTCTCACCTCTCCACAGCACGATGGATGAGATACAACACTGTACTCTTAGAAATGCCTAACATCACTGTCAAAAGATGCAATATTTTAAACCCTGCCACCCTTCTTCCTATGCCAGATGACGGACAAGAACATAACTGTGTTGCTGTCCTCCAACAGGTTTGCTCCCCAAGACCAGATCTACAAGAAATACCATTAACTAACCCTGATTTGGTTCTTTTTGTAGATGGATCTGCTTCACGTGACCCACAAACTGGTCGAAACAGAGTTGGGTTTGCTGTCGTCACTAATCATGACACTCTTCTCTCAGGTCCACTTCACTCTCACTATTCTGCACAAGCGGCAGAACTGATAGCATTGACAGAGGCATGCAAACTAGCAAATAACAAAACAGTTACTATCTACACTGACTCTAGATATGCATTTGGTGTTGTACATGATTTTGGCACTCTTTGGAAACACAGACAATTCCTGAAATCTGACGGAAAACCCATTTGTCATCATGATAAGATCGCAGCTCTTCTAGATGCCATTTTGCTCCCAGACTCAATTGCTGTTTGCAAATGTCTTGCTCATACTAACAACTCAGATTCCATCTCTCTAGGAAACGCAAGAGCTGATGCCGCTACAAAAAGAGCTGCACTTGAATCCACTGTCCGTAATACTTTGCTTGTTTCAACTCCAGTCTCTATTCCCTGCTCCCTCACAGCAATACAGTCCTTTGCCACTCCACAAGAAAGGAAACTGTGGAGCCGCTGCTGCGGTGCCACACAGAAAAAAGCGGTGTGGTGGGGACCCGACAACAAACCTTGCCTACCCAAACATTTCTTTCCTCACTTTGCAAAATTGACACATGGATTGGACCATGTGTCAAAAGGAGGGAATGTTGGATGCCATAACTCAACACTGGTTCACCAAAGGGTTTTCAGCTCACGCACAGAAGTTTTGTCAATCATGTATGGTTTGTGCAACACATAACGCAGGTAAAACCAAAACAATCACACACGCCGCACACCCACCATCAGAGAGACCATTTGAACATTTGATGATGGATTTTATAGAACTGTCACCAGCAGAAGGGAAGAAATACTGCTTGGTAATGGTTGATATGTGGTCAAAATGGGTTGAAGCATTTCCAGCAAAACACCAAAGCAGCCAAGTGGTGGCAAAGGCTCTGTTAACGGAAATCATTCCCAGATGGGGAATACCAGCTAAACTGAGCAGCGATAATGGCTCACATTTTGTCAATTCTGCAATAACTCAAATCAGTGAATTTCTTGCCATTGACCTCAGACAGCATTGTGCATATCACCCTGCCAGTGGAGGTGCTGTCGAACGAGAAAATGGCACTCTGAAATCAAAATTGGCCAAGTGCTGCGAAGAAACAGAACTGCCATGGACAAAGGCTCTGCCTATTGTCCTAATGCATATGAGAATGAGAAAAAGATCCAGAGTTAACATGAGTCCCTTTGAAATTCTTTTTGGCAGACCTCCATCCCTTGGAGTGGAGCCTGTAACCAGGCCACTCCCCTCCACTGGCCTATGTGAAGATGACATGCTACAATATTGCAAAAACTTATCTTCCACTCTCTCTCAAATCTCCCAGCAGGTGAAGTCAGCCCTTCCACTACCAGCCTCCACATCACTCCATGATTTCCGACCGGGTGACTGGGTGGTGATAAAGGACCTGCGAAAGAAACACTGGCACTCCAAACGCTGGCGAGGTCCATACCAGGTGCTCCTGACAACATATACTGCCGTAAAGGTCGCTGAGAGAGCTACATGGATCCACGCCAACCACTGCAGGAAGGTTCCTGAGCCAACGAATGAACTCAGCTGCCGAGACGAGGACGGACATCGCAAGGACAGACAACGCGAAGACGGACAACGCAAGGACGACCGAGCACGAGGAGAGGACGACACAAGGAATACCTTCCTGAACTCAACAGAAACCGACTAGACATACAACATGAACCAGTTCTCATCAGACTACACCATGCACCACCTGATACTGATCCTATCATGTTCACCTTCCTGATCCCATGACTCTGATGATGACATTCTATGAATAATGTTTTTCTTTTTGTTATTCTCTTCTCTTTGTAATGTCTTAGCTTTACTTTTTTCTATTGTTTTTCGCTCTTTTTTTTCTCTCTGTTCTCTTCTAAACAACTGCCATGATGATATATTTTAAAATCCATGTGAATTAATGTGTCGGATGATTAAGTTGTAACTATTTTGCTTACTTTTTCTTTGTTTTAGCTTATTTTTTTTGTAGTGATTAATGAATAATCAAAAGGGAGAAATTGTAATAGCTATTTCAATCTCTTTGAAATTACTGTAACTTCCTCTCTGGCACTATGTGAGACACCTCGACTTCTGTTTTCTCACCCAGGTGCCAGGTCCATTTGTCTTTTAAAATGTGATGTCTAGACCTCTTGAGGCTTCCTGCCTGAATACACAACCCTGCAGGATGTCCTGAGGCCCACACCACAGGGGGGCCAGTGCCAGTCAGACAAAGGGGTGTGAAAACAGATGTTAGAGGGCGTTTCCACAGGTATAATTGTCCAGAGCTCCCCATCTACGGGGTCCTTCTTCACTCTGACCGCTCGTGTGCTGATTGACCTTTTCTTTGCAAAGAAAATAAAACCTTGTCGGCCGGCAGAAGTCTCTATTTCATTATTCACCAGGGATGAGAGAATTTCCAGGACGGAGCGGATAAGAATTTCCACAACACAGATCACACACTGTATCAGCAGATACACAATTTTAAGAGATTCAAATCCAAATGGGAGCCAAAGAATTTGATTGGGACATTTTGTATAACTGAATAACAAACAATGTAATTATGACTGAGCAATGTTGTGATGTAGGTCATCAGATAACATTAAAACTGGATAATCTTCAGCTCACTTATTAGTTAAAAGTCTCTTACTTTATGTCTGAGGGTCCAGGTTCATTACTGAAGTCTGAAGGTCTTTGATTGGACCGGTCACTCTTCATAGAAGGATAGTTGGATCTTGAAAACTCTGATCCGTCCTCATCTTCCTCCAAATCACTCATCGTCTTAAGTCTGAAAGGCAAAGAAACAGAAGACAAAAATCAGACCCAGTCAGTGTTCCACTTAATTAGTTTTATTATTCTAGCGGTGTTGTTAAGATCTTTTTTTCCAAGAGATCTGAGAACAATAAGTTTTCACAGAGCACAACTATTAAAATAGAAACAGCACAACTGAACAATAATAAAGAATTAGAAATAACAAGTACAATAATCATAAAAAAGCATCCGATTTAACATCTCCAAGGGAAATGTGAGAGTCTAGTTTGAGGTCTCGTCAGAGTATCTGAAGGTCTAAAGTACCATATACTTCTTTTCATCTTTTCTGCGTTTAAAACTAGTCTGATTAAGATGTGACGATTGAATGTTCTCAAAGGAAGAGTGATGTGGCATATAAAATAGTATCATCAGCAAAAAAATGGACACTGAAGAAACAATGGACCAAGGATAGACCCCTATGGCAACCCATTTCTGATGGTTAGATGGCTCCACTGAGTACCATCATCAACAATCATCCAGAACTAAAGACTGCAGACCGGGAAAGTTTCCAGCAGTTGTGAGGTTATGAGGGGGTGCTGTGCTCTGTCACAGATGGACACTTTGGACATGAGCTGGTGTAATTTGATGCAACGTGAATGTTTTGTTTTGGTATTAATGTAACATATCATGATTTTCACAGTGATCATAGTGAAAAATAAATATTTTTAAAAATCAAATTCTCTCTCTGTGATAGTCTCTCTATCTTCTTATGTGTCCGATGAAACAGTGTTGAAGGTTGTAAACATCTTTTTTCATATATGTTAAATTTCACACTAAATCAGCAGACTGTGTATAAATTTCCATTCCCTCTTCTCATAATTTGAGACTTTAAACAGTAAAACACCAAAATACATCAAATTTGAATAATGAATACTGAATCTTCTTCAGGTCAGTTTACAGCAGAAACAGTCTCTTACTTCATGTCCGATGGTCCAGGTTCATTACTGAAGGTTGGAGGTCGAGGTTTGGACCGGTCACTCTTCAGAGACAGACAGCTGGATCCTGCAGACTCTGATCTGTCCTCCTCTTCCTCCACACAAACACTCATCTTCTGATCTGAAGTCAGACTGAGAGAAAAAACAGGAACAGACTGTGAACTCAGAACAGAAGAATCAAAGACAAACAAGTTTGTTCAAGACTGAGAGAACAGAGAGTAACTAACACACACAGACGCACACACACAGACGCACACACTCTAACACACACACACACAGACACACACACTCACACACACAACACACACACACACACAAACACACACACACTCACACACACACACACACACACACACACACACAGTACACACAGTAGAATAAAAGCAGACAGCTCTCCACCTGCTCAGCTTGTTTTCTTGAGTTTCTGCAGCTTTAATGTGAATTATTCAGCCAATCAGCACTTTGTGTCCACAGATGAATCAAAGTGTTGAGTTCATTCTAACTTTTCTTTCCTCGACAGTCCACAGAGAGAAAAGAGACTCAGAGACTTTGACAGTGAGATAAGAAACATGTTGGATTAACACTCACCCTGCCTCAGCCTTCAGTTTTCCTCCTCGGTCCACTCAAAATGGAGACTGAACTGACTGAACACTTTCACTTTCAAGTTCCCTCCCTGTTCTCATCAACCTGCATCACCTGCTCACTGTGGCTCCTCACCTTTACATTTACTGAAAATCCCCTGTGTGTGGTGTGTGTATATAAATAAAGCATGAATTTCCTTTTTTTACTAGAACAACAAGTAATTAAAAACAAACCTGGATTTTACAACAGGTTCATGATTGTTTAATGGTCCTGTGTGTGATTTAAAATGCTTTAAAACTGCAGTTTGCATGTCATAAACAGTAATAATAATGTGTTTTGTCACTTTGGGTTCAGCATATCTGAATGCATCAAGAGTGAAAAAGAAAAAAATCCAGGTCCAGGTGGAGGGTGGAGGAGGTGGTTGAATGTGAAGCAGAAGAAGTGGATATGTGTGATATTGTGGGATGTCAGCATGGAAACAGCACTGACCAAAGTGAAACTTCTTCCCAGCTTTGCTTCACCACAAAGAGCAAAGAGGCTCTTGGGACAATGAGGGTGTAGACCTCACTGCATGTCAGCACAGAGGATCTAAGACTGAGATATTTGATGAGTATTTAATCAATGATTGATCTTCCACCAGGACTCTGTGTCTGCAGCAGTGTCAGCTGGTAATATCAAAAGCAACATGATCATGATGGAGATAAAACTGAAACAGAAATAACTCTCCTGGATGTTTTTCTTTGGAGGTGTTTTTCTTTTTTCCAGTTCAACTCTGATGTTCTGGTAAAGGTCTTAACTCAAATTTAAACTTTTAATCTGGTCTGATCCCTAAACAGATATTGTTAAATATATTTTGACCAACAGACAAAAACAATGGTGTGCATCAGTGCTTTCTCTTTTTTTCTGTATTGTTCTGATATTTGTTTTCTAATACTTTATTTTTTATCATAGCTGTGTCTGTACACTGTTATACTGTAAACTTGTATGTACATATTGTTTATGTCTATGAGCCAATCACTCATTTGGCCTTGTTTTAGGAACAATGGTGAATATTTAAGAATCAGTTGAAGGCTAAATTTGAGACCAGGACATTATCGAATATACTGACATCATGATCGTGATTTTGATGAACCATCAGGGTTCTTATGCGTCCTGTAAAACCTGGAAATCTGGAGAAAAATGAGCAATAAATACTAAATACGCACGCCACGCAGTACAGGGCAGACTCCAGATCCTGGTTAGCGCGCTCGTCTGACCGTTAGTTTGGGGGTGGAAACCAGAAGACAGGTTCACCGTCGCTCCCAGCCCTTTACAGAGCGCTCTCCAGAGCGTTAAATTAAACCGGCTGAAGAACAGGGCCCGCCGGGCTTGGTGTGAGTTGAGCCTCTTAGCCACACCCGGATCTATTATATGGGCAATCTGAGCACATGCCCAGGGGCCCCTGAGCACACAAGGGCCCTCAGCCATGAGGGAAAAAAAGTAATTATCCAATCAAATCAATGAAATAGCAGTGATTGGCAAGCAAGTGGCAATGGTCAGGGTGGGTGGGCCTAGAGAACAGGTGGTTTACATGGCACAGACCCTGTATCAGTTTCTTAAGTAAAGTCTAGGTTAAAAACAGTGGGATTAATTTGAACCTGACCCCCTGTCAGTGAGGTTGTGAGAAATATACGGGAAAAAGCGAGCGAAAAAAAGAGCGGAAATGCAGCGGAAAATGGAGGCACCAGCCAAAAGCTCAGCAGGGCTGCCAAAAGAAAGAAAAAAAGGGAAGGAAGAGAAAGAAGCAGCCACAATAAAAAACGTACCGCCGAAAGGAAAACAATTAAGGTGAGTGAAGAAGAGGCGGAGGATGTTGCTGGCTAGTGAGAGTCCACAGCCTCAGCTAGCTCGTCAGGATAACACGAGTTTGGAAGCATCAAGCTCGCTGCCTCAGCTCGGTGAACAAAATGAGGAAAGTGACAACACAGAGGCAGAAGGAAAGGATGAATAGTACTCCTAAAGCATCATTTGATAATGCTGTCTGTGTACTGAGCAGTATTAACTCCTGTGATTGTGTATTGCTGCAGACTTTGTGGATGAGTTTATTTGATATGATGTGTAACGTGTAGTGCATCACTGTGGGAGGATGCTGTTATGTGTGTTAGGGTTAGTTTGTCAATGTTCATGGTGCGTTGGCTTTTGCAGTTCTGTGTGAAGCTTCCTAGTGTACTTAGTGAGCCTTATTTAATAACCTGCATTCAGATGTGCTGTGTGATTACCATACAATGGCACTCTTGCAAGTCTATTCCAGGTCAGGTGGGCTGTGAAAACTGCTAACTAGTAGTCTAGAGTCATACACTGGCCTTGCATGATTTGTCTTCAGGGTCCGGAAATAGATGAGAACGTCATCTACATAGACAAAAACAAAACGGTTAAGGAAGTCTCTGAGCACGTCATTGATTAATGAATTAAGCAGGTAGTTTTGTGTTTTGGACCCCAAATATGCAGACTCAAGGAAGGACCAGACAGACAGTGTGAGGAGAGAAGCTGACAGACAGCGACATACAAAGACAGACAGGGGGAGACAAACACACACAAAAGTAGGAGAAGGGGAGAAACAGGGAAAAAAGACAGCGGGCCCTGACAGATACACGTGTTTGCGTGTGTTTTCTTAAGCTGCTGTGTGTTGAGCTTTCAGGGCCACCAGTAGATCTTTGCTGCTGCTGAAATAGTTACTTCAAATAATGATAGTGACTTCATGAAATAATAAACTTGTTGTCTCAGGATGATAAACACTGGATAAAACTGAATATCTGCATGATAATGTGGGGAACCATGTAAGTTCATCACAGTTTAAATTTAAATGAATTTCTTTGGTTTGTTTTCTCCACATGCTGCCGTCTGCATGATCTTATACTGGACTGAGATAAAAGGTCAGTCGAGGTCATTTTAATTTACAGAAACTGACTTTAATGTAGATTTATCAAAGTCAAACATAACTTGGCCAAGTTTTATTAAAAGTCAGCAAGAACAGAGAATAAAAACAGTAGCAGAAACTTTACACTTTAGCTTTTCATTATATTTAAATTCAGATTTAACTGCATGTAGGGATCATGGCTAATTTTGCATTAATGATCATTTCAACTGTGACTTTAACTTTATTGTTCTAAAGGAAAAAACACTGAACATAAACAGACTTGAACAAAAAAAAAATACAAATAAGTAAAATAAACACTAAAACCCATCACACAAGCTCACCAAAACAACGTGGTTTTTAATAAATAATCATACATCAGTTTTAAAGGACAGACTCAAGAGCATTTAATAGTTGGATAGCATTAAATAAAAGAATTTCTCATCCTTTTAAACTCAGTATTGAAACTCTTTGTCTTGATGTTGGTAACGCATTTTCAATATTTATTTGTGGTTTCCAAATCCAAGTTTGATCATTTTAAATCAAGTTGAACTAAATAATGATTACACTTATTTGCAGATATTGCATCATTCAGATAAACCATTCTGGGGAAAACAGTGGAAATGGTGGCATCTACTGGTGGAAATCTGCTACAGCAGGAGCTCTGCAGGTTTGTTGTTTTGTTTGATGTTTATTTGTTCCACACACAAACACAAAAAAGGAAGTATAAAAGTATGTGTGAGGGTGTGGTAGATACTTATGAAAACCACACTAAAAGGCATAAAAAAGATAAAAGACATACACAGAAAATCACAAGTAAATTTCAAATATCAGTGTTGGCTTCGAAAACATTATTTATTTCTTTTCCAGCAGATATTAAGAAAATAAGGATTAATTTCCTGTGTGCACTTCTAATCAAAAGCACACGATTAATAAATGTTAATGTTTGGGTGGGAATAAGCTGAAGACAACTAACCAAGCAGGATCACTTCTCACTGTGCCACTTTAATAGATAATGTATTTATATATTTATAGCAATATAGAAAGTGGACTCTTACTAACAGACATCAGTGACCATCTACCTGTTTTTCTTGTACATGACTGTAATTATAGAAAGAAAAAGGAGAGCAATAATTATAAATATATAAGAGGGAAAACAGAGGAAGCCATGAATGCACTGAAAAATGACTTACAGACACAGAACTGGAAGATTATTTACAAAGAGAAAAATATCAATAAAACATATGAGGAATTTCTAAAAACATTCAACTCAATATACAATAAAAATGGTCCTATAAAGAAATACAGTAATAAACATAAACATACAAATAGTCCGTGGGTCACCAAGGGGCTACAAAATGCCTGCAAAAAGAAAAATAGATAATATAGAGAATTCATAAAGCATCGAACTATAGAGGCAGAGAGAAAATATAAAAAATATAAAAATAAATTAACTAATATTATGAGGATATGTAAGAAAGACTATTATGATAAAATACTTCAATAACATTAAAGGTATATGGAAGGTGTTATAGGGGAATCATAAATAAATATAATATATATAATTATATTATATTATATATATAATAAATAAACATAAAGGGTGTGACTCCCTCTCTCCCTGCTCCCAAGGATGACCACCAGTGATTCAAACTGCAGTCCATCAAACTGAAAACTGAATTAAATAAAAAAAGAACGTGGTTGATTAAGAAAAAAAAATAAATAAGAGATCTGAGAAATATATATATAATTCATAATAAATAATGAATTGAAAATGTTCCTTGGGCAGAGCATCCCACTATGTGAATATAAATGTGTGCCTAACATATGCTGACCTCAGTGTACAGAGGTAGATTTCAGTGACCTGTTTTTGTAATGTAATGTCTCCTCCATAATGAAAGTAAAAAGGAAAACTAATAAAAATATGCTAATAAAAACTTCTAAGCATGTATTGTGCCATTTTAATGAACACATGTGGTCCTTGGGGACTCAAACCAGTGACCCTCTGGATCCCAAGCGAGGTCTCCATGGACTGAGCTACTACAGCACTATAAATGATGCTTAAACACATTGGGGTTATGCTGATTTTCCTAAGATGTTCTATACCATTGTTTTAAATATAAATCTAATACTAGCCTAATACTAATATTACTGATAATATAGTCGCACTGTGTGGTGATTTGAATGCTCATTTATTAATAAACTGACAAAGCAAGGCCAGTTTAATTGTGCAGCCACATTTCACACAGAGACAATTCAACATGCTTTAAATAAAACTAATGAAAGAAAAGAGCAAAGAGAAATAAGATGAAAGTGAAATAAACACGTAACATGAAACAATAGGATTAGGCTTGTACAACATGCGCATTTAAACTGTCGGCTATTTTTTTTTTTTCTTTTTCCCATGCGATCTCCCTCCCTTTGTTAATTGCAGCAGTGTTTCTGCTGATGAGAAGAAGCTCTCACTCTACTTTCCTCTTGCACCATCCTCTTTTCTCCCATCGACTCGTCAGGGCTTCTTACGTTCCTCGGGCACTCGCTAACCCTCCCTAACCCAGCACCTCCCTCAGGCAGGGAGAGACAAACAACACACACTGAGGAAGACACTCACACAGACACACAAACATAATCTTATGATCCCGGGTCATAACAAATGTTCTAAATGGCATTGTGAGAAACAAATCCAAAAACACAAATTACCCAGAATACTTCATTGAAAACAACAAGACCATTAATAATATGGAAGAGGTGGTAAATGGTTTTAACAGATTCTTCGTAAACATGGGACCAGAACTAGCAGCAAAACTAGATAAACCAGAGACAACAGAATGGGGGGGTGTAGAAGATTTGGGGGACAGAATCTAATTTTTTAGAAGCAATTGATGAAAAAGAAATCAGGGAGATAGCAAGAAATTAGAAAAACAAACCTCTACAGACTGGAACGACATTGACATAACAATAGTGAAGAATGTTATTGAAGAAATTGTAAAACCACTAACCCTCATCTGCAACTTGTCTTTTCAATCAGGTGCATTTCTGAACAAAATGAAAATAGCAAAAGTGATACCACTGTTTAAAACTGGAGATAGACACCATTTCACAAACACAGGCCTGTTTCTTTATTCCCCCAATTCTCCAAAATACTCGAAAAACTGTTTACAGACAGACTGGACAAATTCATTGAAAAACACAATCTGCTTACAGACAGTCAATATGGATTCAGAACGGACAGAACAACATCTCTAGCACTAATCGAAGTAATTGAAGAAATCACAAATTGTATAGACAACCAAAAAAATAGCAGGACTATTTTTACTATTAAAAATAAAAAACTAAGAAATCACATGTACATAAGTATTCACAGCCTTTGCTCAAGTACTTTGTTAATGCACCTTTGGCAGCAATTACAGCCTCAAGTATTTTTGAATATGAAACCACAAGCTGGCATGGCACACCTATCTTTGGGCAGTTTGGCCCATTCCTCTTTGCAGCAGCACTCTCAAGCTCCATCAGGTTGGATGGGAAGCGTCGGTGCACAGCCATTTTCAGATCTCTCCAGAGATGTTCAATCGGATTCAAGTCTGGGCTCTGGCTGGGCCACTCAAGGACATTCACAGAGTTGTCCTGAAGCCACTCCTTTGTTATCTTGGCTGTGTGCTTAGGAGTCGTTGTCCTGCTGAAAGATGAACCGTCGCCCCAGTCTGAGGTCAAGAGCGCTCTGGAGCAGGTTTTCATCCAGGATGTCTCTGTACATTGCTGCATTCATCTTTCCCTCTATCCTGACTAGTCTCCCAGTTCCTGCCGCTGAAAAACATCCCCACAGCATGATGCTGCCACCACCATGCTTCACTGTAGGGATGGTATTGGCCTGGTGATGAGCGGTGCCTGGTTTCCTCCAAACATGACGCCTGGCATTAACGCCAAAGAGTTCAAGTCTTTGTCTCATCAGACCAGAGAATTTTGTTTCTGATTTTTGTTTCTTCAGGTGCATTTTGGCAAACTCCAGGCGGGCTGCCATGTGCCTTTTGACTCAGGAGTGGCTTCCCGTCTGGCCTCTCTACCATACAGGCCTGATTGGTGGATTGCTGCAGAGATGGTTGTCCTTCTGGAAGGTTCTCCTCTCTCTACAGAGGTACGCTGGAGCTCTGACAGAGTGACCATTCGGGTTCTTGGTCACCTCCCTGACTAAGGCCCTTTTCCCCCGATCGCTCAGTTTAGACGGCCGGCCAGCTCTAGGAAGAGTCCTGGTGTTTCTGAACTTCTTCCATTTATGGATGATGGAGGCCACTGTGCTCATTGGGACCTTCAAAGCAGCAGAAATTTTTCTGTACCCTTCCCCAGATTTGTGCCTCGAGACAATCCTGTCTCTGAGGTCTACCCACAATTCCTTTGACTTCATGCTTGGTTTGTGCTCTGACATGCACTGTCAGCTGTGGGACCTTATATAGACAGGTGTGTGCCTTTCCAAATCAAGTCCAATAAACTGAATTTACGACAGGTGGACTCCAATTAAGCTGTAGAAACATCTCAAGGATGATCAGTGGAAACATTTTGAGCTTCATGGCAAAGGCTGTGAATACTTATGTACATGTGATTTCTTAGTTTTTTATTTTTAATAAATTTGCAAAAATATCTAAAAAGGCTGTAACATAACAAAATGTGGAAAAAGTGAAAGCGTTGTGAATACTTTCCAGATGTACTGTATGCAGAGTATCAAAATTACTGAAATTTGTTTTGTTTGCTGATGATACCAACATTTTCTGTTCTGGGGAGAATTTGCAGCAGATTTTGAAGATGATTACAACAGAAATACACAAACTAAAATTGTGGTTTGACAGAAATAAATTATCATTAAATCTGGAAGACATAAAACAGAATCTCATCTAGATGATAATTGATACACAAATAGAAAGAGTAAACAAAATAAAATTTCTTGGTGTAATCCTGGACCACAAAATCTGCTGGAAATCACATGTAAGTCATGTGCGAGCAAAGCTGGCAAAATGCACTGCAATTCTTGGGAAAATAAGACATATTCTGGATCATAAATCATTACATACTCTATACTGCTCACTCTTCTTACCATATCTGTCTTACTGTGTGGACGTCTGGGGAAGCATCTACAAAAGCACTCTAAGCACCCTAACCCCCTAACCCAGAAAAAAGCAATAAGGACAATAAACAATGCAGGATACAGAGAACATACAAACCAGCTGTTTATAAAATCACACACATTGAAATTTATGGATCTGGTTAAATTCAAAACAGCACAGATAATGTACAAAGCAAGAAATAATCTACTACCAAAAAATATCTGGGGAATATTCACAGAAAGAGAGGGAGGCTATAATCTAAGGGGAGATCTAAACTTTAAAAAACAAAGTAAGAACAACAATGAAAAGCATGTGCATATCAAACTGTGGGGTGACTTTGTGGAACAGTTGTGGAGCGAGACATAAAACAAAGTGCAAATATAAATCTATTTAAAAAAAGGTACTAAATAAGTATATGGAAGAGGAAGAGTGTTAAATGGGAGTGTGGTGAGGGATATATTTATAATTATATTTATATGGAAGTTTATCTAGTAATTATATATGCTATATATTTATATGGATGTTTAGGTAATGAATATATATTATACATTTATATGGATATTGATATATACTATTGGCAACACTATAAATATGTATAAACCAGGATGAGCAAAAAAGAGTGGGAATAAAAAAAAAGTGTATACTTCTTCCAACCCCTTTTTCAAACTTGTATGTATACGATGATCTGATGTACTACTTCTATTTGTTTTTTTTGTTTGTTTTTTTTTCTTTATTTATAGACACATTTGAAATAAATTCAATTCAATTCACTTCAAAAACCTTACAAATGCATTATAAACTGTTATAACTGTTATATAGAAATATGTTGAAATGAACTGCACTGCTCCATCAACACTAAGCTGTAGAGGCAGTTTGGGTTCAGAATATCTGAATGAATAAAAGTAAAATCCAGGTCCAGGTGGAGGCTGGAGGAGGTGGTTGAATGTGGAGCAGAAGAAGTGGAGGAGTCTCAGTGTGTCTGCAGAGACTGTGTAGAAGGACAGAGCAGCAGCAGAGCAGTCCAGATACACTGATGATACTCTGTCAGATCCAGAGGAACACACAGGGATGATGGTGGACTTGACTTTGTGTCTGACAGTGGAGCTGATCTCAGAGCAGTTCAGACTGCAGCACTGAGAGTCATCTCCACTTGTTGTGATTCCTCTGTCAGTCACTGCTGGATGAAGCTCTCCTCTCCACTCCACCTCCCAGTAACATGGCCCAGTCAGAGCCTCTCCACACACAAGCTGATGCTGCTGCTTCAACCTCTCTGGATCATCACCACTCAGCTCATCCTCTCAACACAAACACCTTTCTCATCTCTCACTCTCACAGAGATCACTTCCAGCTGAGGAGAGAAGAAGACAGACAACAGGAGTCATAAATCAGAGTTTACAGAGACTCCCTTCATCAGCTGTCAGTCAGTGATGCAGCACATCAGTAGAAATATTTATGATGTTAAAGGTCCCACGAGTTCATACAAAGACCATCAGCTGGGATCACTGGTTCAGGTCTGTAGAAAGACCACATGGTTACTAAATGTAATGATGGTTCTCTGAAATAAGAGCCAGTGGTTTGCAGGCTTCAGTCAGACTGATCTCAGAGCAGGAAGGACTGACTCCAACTCTCTACTGACCTCAGAAGTCTGCAGTCTACAGTGTGGACTCTCCAGAAAACCACACAGCAGATTCACTCCTGAATCCTGCAGCTTGTTTCCACTCAGCTCCAGCTCTCTCAGATGGGAGGGGTTGGACTTCAGAGCTGAGGCCAGAGAAGCACAGCTGATCCTCTGACAAACTGCACCAACTCAATCTGAATAAAGAATAAAAATGAAGATAAAAATCCATTTATAATCCAGTCAGATGTGTTCAGGTTTTAAATGTGCAGCTCAACATTACTGTGTCCTAATCAATGAGCTTTTCCCTAAAATGAGTAGAGAGACTTTGTCATTGTGTTATTGTGGATCATCATCATGTCAGCCTTCTACAGACATCATCCAAATGTCAGCACAACATTCACACAGCGATTCATGTCAGCACAGATTAATAACATGCTGCTGATCTCAGTCAAGTCTGGAATTAGAGGATCAATACTGTATTGATCCTTCTGGGGTAAAACCAAAATTGTGCAACCACTTTTGTGTTTATTTAATTTAATAGTAGAACAGTTATTTTAATGTATTTGTCATATGCATAGTGAAAAGCCATGGTAAACGTAAGCAGCACCCAGATAGACCTTTTGGCAGCGAACAGTTTGGCCCCAGGTCGTCTCAGGGGGAAAACCTCCGCCCACACCCCAGAAGCAATCTGGATGATGAACTGAACGCTCCGAGTCTTCACTGCTGCTGAACTTTATCTGTACTTTACAGGTTAGTCTGTGGTTAAAATGACCATTGTCGACTCCTTAAAGCTTCATTTGGCAAAGTGTTATGAGGATATTTTGATTTTATTTTCAGCACTTTTGTTGACCTTGTAAATCTTTGAAATATCGCTGCTGTCTAAGGCAGCAAGTTGAGGCTCTGCTGGGTGTGCAGCAGGTGTTTGGTTTCTATTCCCTGTTATTATTAGTATTTTCTTACAGGCAGGTCACCAGGTTTTACTTTTATTTACTTTGCACAGTTTTTATCTGGGCTCTGATATATACATATAGATTAGCTTCAGGGAAATGTGTATATTGTTAAGTGCTTATATAACAGGACAATTAAAGGCTTCAGAGTTGTTCTTCTGTGGAGAATTTGAATATTGTTCTGTATGAAGGTTAAATGTAAAGTGTTACTGTGATATTTGGTTAAAAATGTTTTGTATTTCCTTGTGAGTGAAAGTTGTGTTGAAATTGAGTGTAGAAGTCCAGGGTCATTGCAGACTAGATGTTTGCTCAATGTACAGCTGAATATTGCTGTAATTTGCATGATATCATTATAGTAGCTCTGATTCACATGTAAACAAGTGATAATGTGCACTAGAATGATGTTTGAAGATGAAAAGTGGAAGAAGGACACCAGAAATGTGAGGTATTATGGAACCAACTGGACTCATGGATGTTTGATGCTCTTAAGCCACAGTTGGTATTCAAGTATTTTATAGTAAATGTGATAATAGAAGATATCTGGATGATGAACTGAACGCTCCGAGTCTTCATTGCTGCTGAACTTTATTTGTATCTGACAGGTTTCTTTATTGTTGCCGTGGTAACTAATTCTGGAAACCAAAACACTTTAAACAGCTGCACCAGGAAATATGATTTGATCTGTGTGTGTGTGTTCAAAAGGATCAATAAGAGAGAGCGTAAGACAACAGAACGCTTGAAAATTGAATATTATTATTCAATTCAATATAATATTTTTATTCAATATAATAATAATAATAATAATAATAATAATAAATTATTATTATTATTATTATTATTATTATTATTATTATGAACACAGTGAATTGAGCAGAAACCAAAGAAATATTTCTTCTTCAGTAAGTAAACAATCAATTTCAAACAAATATTAGTTCAGAGGATCTTCTGTATACAGATGTGAAACTTTCATTTACTTTAACAACTAACAGTGAACATTTTCTACAGTTTCTATCAGAAACTGAATCTTTTGTGACTGCAGAATAAATTTAGTTCAAGAAAAATGAAAATATGAACAAAAGGAAATTTACAACTTTATGGATGTAAGTTAAGTTTGAACATTAATGAAGTTCAGTTGTTAATGAAACATATCAGATCTACAACAGTAACAGAGAGTCAGTGAACTGACCTCAGAGTCTGCAGTCTACAGTGTGGACTCTCCAGAAAACCACACAGCAGCTTCACTCCTGAATCCTTCAGCTTGTTGTCACTCAGCTCCAGCACTGTCAGATGGGAGGGGTTGGACTTCAGAGCTGAGAGCCAGAGAAGCACAGCTGATCTTTGACAAACTGCAGCTCCACAATCTGAATAAAGAAAAAATGATGAAGATAAAAATCCATTTATAATCCAGTCAGATGTGTTCAGGTTTTAAATGTGCAGCTCAACATTACTCTGTCCTGATCAATGAGCTTTTCCCTAAAATGAGTAGAGAGACTTTGTCATTGTGTTATTGTGGATCATCATCATGTCAGTATGGAAGCCCTGAGAGACAAGTGAGAAAAACAATTGTGGCAATCCATTTTCTAAGTCTGATCCAAATAGTTTTCTCTCCTGTGTTTATGACTTAAGAGCAGGTGAAAGGTTTTTGCCACCATAATCTTTCTAAATTCTTTTATTTTTCATCTGTGACACAGTTGGAAAATATTTTTTTGGGATCATTTCTGAAAATGATTTTTTTCTCACCTGTTAAACCTGTGAGAGCAAGGTGAAAAAATGTTTTGTTTGTTGTTGTAATATTAATTTCAGACACAAGAGTTTAAAGTCTAAACTACCTCAAGATCTAAGAAGGACTGAGAGCATTCATGTTTTCTTTCAGGTGAATTTTAAATAAAACTGACTTGATATAAACTAAAGAATAAGTCCTGACATGTAGAAAATCACTGTAATTAAAAAAAAAAATAGTATTAGAGGGTATGGAGGACCAAAACCGTCAAAAACAAAAGCAATTTCAAAATGACTCAATAGAAAAATGTTTATGCCATTTTATGCACCACAAAAAATAAAAAAAAATAAATGCAGGAATTTATTTATAAAATGTGACATATATTGGTATATTTTCTTAAATTTCCTCCTGTATTTATTTATCTTTGTATCATTCAGTTATTTACTTTCCCAGTTAATTTTCCATTTGATTTATTCATTTCTAAATATCTGTATTGATGAGGTTGCAGCTGATGTCTCAGAGGAGAAGAAAGGACAAACTATCAGACAGTAAGGAGTGCAGATCAATGACCAGCCTGCTGGTAACACAACAACACAGATGATGCCCCCCCACCTCTGCCTGTTGACGACAGTGGTGTAAAAACTGGGTCTCCTTCATTTTTTTAAAGAACTGTCTGGATGGATCATTGTTAAAGGCTGTCCCTCTATGATTGTTTAAATGCAAAAGACATTTTTAATTGCTGCCTCTTTAAAAGATATAAAGATGCTCTGAAACCAGAACTGTGTGTGTATTAATATTATGAACACACAGTGAATTGAGCAGAAACCAAAGAAATATTTCTTCTTCAGAAAGTAAACAATCAATTTCAAACAAATATTAGTTCAGAGGATCTTCTGTATGCAGATGTGAAACATTCATTTACTTTAACAACTAACAGTGAACATTTTCTACAGTTTCTATCAGAAACTGAATCTTTTGTGACTGCAGAACTAAATTTACTTCAAGAAAAATGAAAATAAAAATATGAACAAAAGGAAATTTACAACTTTATGGATGTAAGTTATGTTTGAACATCAATGAAGTTCAGTTGTTAATGAAACATATCAGATCTACAACAGTAACAGAGAGTCAGTGAACTGACCTCAGAGTCTGCAGTCTACAGTGTGGACTCTTCCAGAAAACCACACAGCAGCTTCACTCCTGAATCCTGCAGGCTTGTTGTCCTACTCAGCTCCAGCTCTCTCAGATGGGAGGGGTTGGACTTCAGAGCTGAGGCCAGAGAAGCACAGCTGATCTTCTGACAAACTGCAGCGACTCAATCTGAATAAAGAATAAATGATGAAGATAAAAATCCATTTATAATCCAGTCAGATGTGTTCAGGTTTTAAATGTGCAGCTCAACATTACTCTGTCCTGATCAATGAGATTTTCCCTAAAATGAGTAGAGAGACTTTGTCATTGTGTTATTGTGGATCATCATCATGTCAGTATGGAAGCCCTGAGAGACAAGTGAGAAAAACAACTGTGGCAATCCATTTTCTAAGTCTGATCCAAATAGTTTTCTCTCCTGTGTTTAGGACTTAAGAGCAGGTGAAAAGTTTGTTGTTGTAATATTAATTTCAGACACAAGAGTTTAAAGTCTAAACTACCTCATGATCTAAAAAGGACTGAGAGCATTCATGTTTTCTTTCACGTGAATTTTAAATAAAACTGACCTGATATAAACTAAGGAATAAGTCCTGACATGTAGAAGTCACTGTAATTAAAAACATATATAGTATTAAAGGGTATGGAGGACCAAAACTGTCAAAACCAAAAACAATTTAAAAATGACTCAATAAAAAAAAGTTTATGCCATTATATGAACCACAAAAAATAAAAAAAAATAATAAATGCAGGAATGTATTTATAAAATGTGACATATATTGGTATATTTTCTTAAATTTCCTCCTGTATTTATTTATCTTTGTATCCATTCAGTTATTTACTTTCCCAGTTAATTTTCCATTTGATTTATTCATTTCTAAATGTCTGTATTGATGAGGTTGCAGCTGATGTCTCAGAGGAGAAGAAAGGACAAACTATCAGACAGTAAGGAGTGCAGATCAAGGACCAGCCTGCTGGTAACACAACAACACAGATGATGCCCCCCCACCTCTGCCTGTTGACGACAGTGGTGTAAAAACTGGGTCTCCTTCATTTTTTTAAAGAACTGTCTGGATGGATCATTGTTAAAGGCTGTCCCTCTATGATTGTTTAAATGCAAAAGACATTTTTAATTGCTGCCTCTTTAAAAGATATAAAGATGCTCTGAAACCAGAACTGTGTGTGTGTGTGTGTGTGTGTGTGATTCATGTCATGACAGAATATCAGATGAAAATCAGGTGTTGAAGAGGTTCAGAGTGAATTATCCAGTTGAGGATTTTTCTTGTTATATTCAGGTTTTAAATGTGGAGCTCAACATTGCTCTGCCACAGTCAATGGACTAAACCACTGAAGAAGAAAATGGACTTTAGCATGAAGATACTCAGTGTGGATCAGTATAATATCAGCCTTATGTCTGCAGTTTAGTGTCACCACAACTTTCACATCATATTAATCTCAGCACAGAAGGAAAAATGGTGTCTGACCTCAGAGTCTGCAGTCTACAGTGTGGACTCTCCAGAAAACCACACAGCAGCTTCACTCCTGAATCCTGCAGGTTGTTTCCACTCAGCTCCAGCTCTCTCAGATGGGAGGGGTTGGACTTCAGAGCTGAGGCCAGAGAAGCACAGCTGATCTCTGACAAACTGCAGTCACTCAATCTGAATAAAGAATAAATGATGAAGATTAAAATCCATTTATAATCCAGTCAGATGTGTTCAGGTTTTAAATGTGCAGCTCAACATTACTCTGTCCTGATCAATGAGCTTTTCCCTAAAATGAGTAGAGAGACTTTGTCATTGTGTTATTGTGGATCATCATCATGTCAGTATGGAAGCCCTGAGAGACAAGTGAGAAAAATGAAGTCACTGTTATTACAAAAGATGTTTTTGATGTTTTTGAGTCTATAGAGAAACACAACTGCCAAAAATGTCTCAATCAATACACTTTAATGCCATTAAATAAACAAAAAATAATATTAAAACACTGCAGGTATTAATTATTTCATACAATTAGACATAAATTTATATTTTACTTTATTGTATATTTTACTTAATTTACTTCTGCATTTATCATTATTATAATTTTAGTATTGTTCCTGTTATTTTCTTTCATGTTTAATCTTCCACTTTTTAATTTTTTCATTCAGATATTTCTGTATTTATTTCTGTAGTGTTTTCCCTTTTTCATTTTTCCCCATATTTATTTCCTTAACTTTCATTTATTTCTGTGTTTTCGTTTCACATTGCTTTATCCATTTGTGCCTCGTTATGCAAATTAGCTTTCATTCAAAGTGTGTCATGAGGTCAACACTTTATGACTCAGGAAAAGTTGTTAGATGTTAGAACCAGGCAGGAGAGGAGGACCCACATGCAGGACGCGACTCACGGCAGAGTAGTTTTAAGGTTTTAATAATTAACCAAAAGGTATCTCAAAATTAAAGATCCAAAACAGAGGTAATCCGTGGCTCTCAAAAAACAAGTCTAACCCAAAATCACATTAACAAAAAACTCACTCGTCGGTGGCAAGATCATGAAGCGTGGACGATGAAACACTAGAAGATGACACAAACATGGAACATGAAACACTAGGACATAACACTGGCAACATGAGGCAACGATCTGGCAACAAGACAAGGGAAGACAAGGACTATATAAGCACATGGGGTAATAGGAAACAGGTGAGCACAATCAGGGCGGGGCAGACAATCAGACAGGTGGGAAACACACAATGGCAGGAAGTAAAGGGGACCTGAAACATGAGGGAGAGGTTGATTTCAAAATAAAACACACGCCAGAACAAGGAACCAGAAACACGACAGACATGGAACTTAACATGACAGACATGAAAACCTGACATGACAAAACACAAGGAACACAAGACACCAGAAAACACAACAGGACACTGAGTGCACATAACAAAAGTGTTTAAATGAAGACTACTGAGAAGGAGGCGATGATTCACCAGCACTGGTAAGTGAAATGCTGGTGTTGGGGGATGAGAAGCTGGCTGTTCGTTCAATGGCTGAACTTGATGACTGACGTCTCACAAACTGCAGTCTGCCCATCAGATAGTCACTGATCCATGAGACGAGGAACGCTTCCACCTGCATGTCCTCCAGTTTCGCCGTCAGCAGTCTGGGCTGGATGCTGCTGAAGGCGAACTGTGGTGTCGGGTCTGTCCACGGAGGAGTATGCCCTCTGAAGCAGATATGTTATTGAGTCATCCACACCAACTTGGCAGTGGTACACAAACTGCAGGGGGCCTTGAGATGAGCACACCTTTGGTCTGAGGTGTGCTAGGACCAGTCTCTCCATGACCTTCATAATGTGAGAAGTCAGTGCTATTGGCCTGTAGTCGTTCAGTGCCACAGGATAACCCTTCTTGGGCACTGGGACCAGGCTGGAGGTTTTCCACAGCACTGGGAGTCTCTGAAGGTGCAGGCTCAGGTTAAAGCATTGCTGGAGTACTCCACAAAGCTGGCTGGCACACACCTTCAGCACTCGTGGGCTGATGCCGTCTGGTCCAGCAGCCTTTCTCTAGTTGAGCCTCTCCAGCTCTCTCATCACACTGGTTGAGAGAGAGAGTGATTCATTTGCACTTTTTACTACCTAAACCAGGTGGTAAAGAAAGTCTATGCCTAGTTCACGACTAAAACCCATGCGCTTAAGCAGACCTGTAGGAGATTAAAATGTAAATGGTGCAGAAAGTGTAAGTGGAAGTTTTTCATCTTGCAGGCACGATAGTGTAATGAACTAGAAGTGTGCTCTGTCTGCTGTAAAATCAAACCCAATCTTAGATTTCCTTTTGAAACTGTGTGTAACCCCATAAAGTGCAACATCAGTTTAGGATCACTGTATTTTATTTACTTAGCCTTAATACTTTATTTTATATATTTTATGGGTAAATTTATAAGAACTGTGAAACTGTGAAGAAATGACAGCCAGAGGGCGCTTGATGTATGCTCTGTGTTTGAGATATTGCATCGTACGCTGGATAAGTGGGGAAGAAGAGCCGACGCAAACGTGTCGCTGTATGCAAGAAGAAGTTATCGTTAATTGATAAATGGTGTTTATTTCCATTTCTACAAGTTGATGAGTTTTACAAGTTGTTCCTGATTTCTAAGAGAGAGTCCAAGACTGTTTTGACCGGAGGATTTGTTTCTTTCTCTGAGTCATAAATGACGTGAACTCCAGTGATTGTGTCAATTTAGCACAAAAATTTGCTGCTAGCATGCTACGTTACTAAGTTGCTAAACGGATTGGCTAATCTTTTATTTTAGTGATGATTGAGCAATGCTGAACCTGTTTTATATTCAAAAAGCAATCGGAGTTAAATGGAGATGTTGTAGAAATGTTGTTTGTAGATAGGAATAAGCTGACTTTTGTGGTTTGGAAATGCATTTATTTTTAAGAGGGGAACGGTATTTTTGTTGCGTCATTTCAGGGCGCCATGTTTGATGTTTATGTTTGAGAGTTAATTGTTGTACTGTATGTGGGGCCGATGCTCATAACTTGTGCACATAATAGGTTGGATAGCTTCATAAGGAAAACAGTAAGTTACATTTCATGTTGGAATAATCAAAACTGGAAAAATATGTTTGCAAATGAAAGTATCTGAAATGTGAATGAGAAACAGAAAACATGAGGAATAGAGATAAAAGGGTTGTGTAACATGTTGATTTCACTCCTGGAACAGATAAGCTGAAGACCTCTGCGCACAACATACAGACATACGTACACACTGTACCCAGGTAGCACAAACATACACTAACTACATTTGGACAGATCTGACTTTGACGGACAGTGACATTAAACAGCAGACCGCTGCTGTGAAGGGACAAATATTAGCAGCTCATCACTGGGAAAAGACATTTTCATTATTTCTACTTTTTTATTTTTCATATCGGGGATTGAACCACAGAATGTGACTTCACTTTATGTTGTTGTTAAAATAAATTTGTCTGTGTTAACCTATTTAAACTGGCTGATCCCTCAATCCTTGAATTGAACCTGAACATACAGTAGTCAGGCCTATTACCAGTTAAATAAGTGTTGTTTTAACTGTGTTACATGTAGGTAAATTTACGCAAAAGCAGCCATCTGTCATTTACTTACACTTTTTGGTGCACAACTTATTTAATTCTTTCTGAAATAAGATAAATAAGACACAAATGACTTTCTCATCTCTAGATACCTCCGTCAAAAGGGTTGTACAATATTTATTGCTAAATACCTGCTAGTCTTAGTTCTTAAAAAAAAAAAAAAATCAATGTCTCTCTCGTGAGACAGGCTCTGATCCATGTCAGATCAGACTTTAAGGTGCTTCTGGTAACTTCACACTTTCATTTTCAAAGTCTTATCTGCTGGACAGTGGACAATATTCAAATGCAATATGCAAAACACACCCCTAGTCTGTCGCATTTACTTTTACATAATCACAATAGAATGACACACTTTTGCAATGAAAATGAACATTCAATCATTATTCCTCTCACTGAGGTGGGACTTCAGTTACAATGTCAGTTACTCATTCAGTGACTTGGTTGATTAAGTGAGGCCAGCTAACAAAGCCATTGGCTGATCTACCTGTTAATCAACATATCAAAAACTCAATTCTTTCTCTTCAAGTTTTTCTAACTAAGTTTGGTTGTAAACCCACTGCACAGATGTAACCTACATCTGTCTTCCAGGACAAATTAAGAAATAAAAATCCTATCTGCATCTTAGTCAAAAGATCCTTCAGTTAATTTCCAAAATAAAATGACAGTAATGTGTTCCTCCAGGCCACTTTTAAAAACTACAACAGTCTGATCTTTATGATCTTGCTCTATATCACAAACACTATGACTGGTCTCACCTGCCATCTATTGGTCTGAACAACAGAGTTTTTTTTCTTCTCCAGCTAATGTTTTAAAATCTTCAGAAAGACAATGAATCTTGCTTTATTGTGATGTGTTGATCTATGTCAGATTGCTGTTTATTAGTCCTAGCATTGGTTTAATGCACACCACACCACAGCAGCTGTATAGGTTTCTCTGTACTAGCCATATCAGCTTCTGATATCATGAAGATCATGGTTCTTTAATTCACCTTTACTGAGATTTGAATTCACGGCTGTCTTCCTGTATTTACAAAGAAGCAAAAACTCTCTGCAGCCTGTTTTAATCTTCTGTCATTTGATCTGTAACAACCTCCTTCACATCCATCAACAGCCTCATCAGTACTGACATCAACCTAATTGCCAGATGGACCACACTGTAAGTCTCTGGAGGCTGAAAAACTAGCCTGTTAAATGTTTCTCTACTTTTTGTTATTCTACCAATTGTTCATCCATTTGGACAGACAGATGTCTTCACATTTCTGCTTAATAAATCCTGATAATTTATAAAACAAACACTTGAAAACTTAAATATGTACAAAAAATCTACATATACTACATTCAATTTACTGACCTCAGAGTCTCCAGTCTACAATTTGGACTCTCCAGTCCAGCAGACAGCAGCTTCACTCCTGAATCCTGCAGGTTGTTTTCACTCAGGTCCAGCTCTCTCAGATGGGAGGGGTTAGACTTCAGACCTGAAGGCCTACAACTTCACAGTGAGACTCTGAGAGTCCACAGCCAGAAAGTCTGCGATGGCAAATATATTACAAAATGTGTTATTATGAAAAAGGACATTTTATATTTACATCATGCATTTGATCAGAAAACAGTTTGAAATAACCAGTTTTGAACATTTGCTCTTAACATTAGCTAATGTTATCTCACTGTGTTTGACTTGAAACAATACATCCTGTGACTTTCATTCCTGCAGACTCAATCTTTTTTTTTCTTTAATCAAGAAGGGAGAGAAGATATAGTAAAGGAGGGGTGAGTTATTTAATTAAACTTTATACAATTTTGTACAGTGGTAAATGTTAGCAGATGCTGGTTATTGGTATAGATTTATCTTTACTATTTTATAAGAGGGAGTGCAACACAATACAATTTTGGGAAAAGTCAAAACAGGTCAATTTTACCGGTTGGCCTAGCACCAAGTGTTTGGCCTGATCATCCGCCATGTCGTCTGATTTGTTTTGGTTGTTTTGTTTAGCCCGTTAATTCTGCATAATAACATTTCCCCTAATAAACTGTAATATAACGTATAGACCGCTGTGCCAACCTCATCGTATTACTTGTTAAGAATATTGCTTGTTTGTGGTGCTGGGTCCCAAAGTGATCTGACGCCTGTTTACTGTCTGTGGATCTGATGTGCCTAATGGTAGCCCGGAAGTGTGTGCTGTCATGATGTAAAAGGTGTGTGTGTGCTGTCATGATGTGTGTGTGCTGTCACGATGTGTGTGGCTAATATGAAAGTGAGTTGGTTTGTGTGTTAGGAGGGGCCATCATGTGTTTTGTACCCGGCCCGTTTTCACCATGTTCAGCTGAAGCGCACACAGCTTGTGTGATGAAGTGAGTGTTTGTAAGGAGGCTTTGCCTTTTGCTTAAGAAATCATCAGTGTTTTATTTTGGTGATAAATCTCACTCTGTCCGTGGTAGAATCGTCATATTCAAATTTGTAGTAGGCCGACTATAAAAGAGGACACAATACGCTCAGCTGAACTCTTCCCCCAATGAGGGAGGTGGGTCAGAGGGCCGAGGTTTAAGACTCAGGGTTCACTACTTCTGTACACTAATCTAATTCTTTTTTCTACTGTGTATCTTTACTGTACTCTGTGTTTGGTCCTCAGCCTGCTGGTGTTTCAGCTGCTCTCCTTTTATGAATTTTTGGGATCTACAGTGCAGCATTTCACTCACATGCTGTGAAAATCAGAGTGTGTGAGTGTGAATGTGTTTGTTCTCATGGGTATGAGTGACTGAGTTTTTGGTAAAATAACATCACACAGATTAAACTCTGACTCTCTCTCTCTCATTATCAAAGATCAGATTATAAAACATTCAGGTAGCAGCTTCTTCAGGTCAGCTTACAGTAGAAACCATCCCTCGTAACTCGTCATGTCTGAAGTTCCAGGTTCATTACTGAAGTTTGGAGGTTTCACTCTGGACCAGTTACTCTTCATAGACAGATAGCTGGAGGCTGACGATGCTGATCTCTGTCTGTAGAAACAACAAATGTTTTACACATCATTAATACTTGTAAAGGACAGAGGATACATGCATATGACACATGATTTGATAATTTTTTTTGTTTGTTTTTCATGTGTTTGATTGCTTTAGAGGGACGTTTGGTCCACACTAACATCGTAAGTGGCAGAAATGCACCTTAATGCTTGTTTGTCTACTGTTTCTTTATGGTTTGCTGTGTTACTTGACTGTACTCTACTGTGTATCTTTACTGTTCACTACTGTGTGATGTCCTTCTCAGCCTGCACATGACTAAAAATGTGTGAATGTGAATGTGTTTGTGGTGTTTTGCAAAAATAATGTGATACAGATTCACTAAACTCTGACTCTCTCTTTTTCATTATCAAAGATCAGATTATGAAACATTCAGGTAGCAGCTTCTTCAGGTCAGCTTACAGTAGAAACCATCCCTCGTAACTCTTCATGTCTGAAGTTCCAGGTTCATTACTGAAGTATGGAGGTTCATCGCTGGACCAGTTACTCTTCATAGACAGATAGCTGAAGGCTGGAGCTGCTGATCTCTGTCTGTAGAAAAACAAATGTTTTACACATCATTAATACTTGTAAAGGGTGTTATGATCCAAAGTCATAAGTTTGTGTTTAAGTATCTGTGCGTTGTTTTTTCTCCCTGCCTGAGGGAGGTGCTGTCACCCTGTCCCTCCCCTTTTTGTGTTCTGTGTAGGTGGTAGCCGGTGATTGGACGAGGATCAGCAGGACCACTTTAAAATGGACCCACCCATGCCAGCCAGCTCTCTCTCTCTCATTTTGCATCCTGACTCCCGACCAGACAGTGCTGTGTGCTCCTGTGTAGTGGAGACTGTGTTGTGTGTGTGGTGCTGCGTGTGTGCAGCCATACCACCTTTGAGTTTTTTGTTAGTTCTTTGGTGCAGTCTGGGTTCGTAGACTGATTGTGAAGTGGGAAAAGGTGAGAACCAGGAGACACACACACACACACACACACACACACACACACACACACACACACACACACACACACACACACACACGCACACGCACAGACATACACATACACACACTGCAGGACTGCAGGAGAAAGGTAGAGGAAGACTTGAACATTGATGTGGTTCCTGTTTTTCTCAACATGGTGAAATCAAGAGATATTAGAGTTTAGTTTTTACAGAGCTGCTCAGGACCGGGAGAGTTTCCAGCAGTTGTGAGGTTATGAGGGGGTGCTGTGCTCTGTCACAGATGGACACTTTGGACATGAGCTGGTGTAATTTGATGCAACGGGAATGTTTTGTTTTGGTATTAATGCAACATATCATGATTTTCACAGTGATCATAGTGAAAAATAATTATTGGTTTTAAAAATCAAAATCTCTCTCTGTGATAGTCTCTCTATCTTCTTATGTGTCCTATGAAACAGTGTTGAAGGTTGTAAACATCTTTTTTCATATATGTTAAATTTCACACTAAATCAGCGGACTGTGTATAAATTTCCATTCCCTCTTCTCATAATTTGAGACTTTAAACAATAAAAAACCAAAATACATTTGAATAATGAACACTGAATCTTCTTCAGCTCAGTTTACAGTACAAACAGCCTCTTACTTTGAGTCTGATGGTCCACGTTCATTACTGAAGTCTGGAGGTCGTCCTTTGGACCAGTCACTCTTCAGAGACAGACAGCTGGATCGTGGAGACTCTGATCTGACCTCCTCTTCCTCCACACAAACACTCATCTTCTGATCTGAGGTCAGACTGACACACACACACACACACACACACAAACACACACACAGACAGACAGACACAGACAGACAGACAGACACAGACACACACACACACACACACACACTCTCACACACACACACACACACACACACACACACACACACACAGCACACACAGTACACAGTAGAATAAAAGCACACAGCTCTCCACCTGCTCAGCTTGTTTTCTTGAGTTTCTGCAGCTTTAATGTGAATTATTCAGCCAATCAGCACTTTGTGTCCACAGATGAATCAAAGTGTTGAGTTCATTCTAACTTTTCTTTCCTCGACAGTCCACAGAGAGAAAAGAGGACTCAGAGACTTTGACAGTGAGATAAGAAACATGTTGGATTAACACTCACCCTGCCTCAGCCTTCAGTTTTCCTCCTCGGTCCACTCAAAATGGAGACTGAACTTTCAACACTTTCAGCTTCAAGTTCCCTCCCTGTTCTCTGAAACCTGCATCACATGATCAGTGTTTCTCCCCTCCATTTACTGGAAATCCCCTTTGTGTGGGTGTGGGTCACACATTCCAGCTCTGTAACATGATGTGTTTATAGTAATGTCTCTTGGTTTCATCAAGTTTAAAATGAGTTTTGGTACTTTAATGATTTTTTAATTAAGCAAATAAATCAATAAATCCTTGTCCTTTAACAACATTGGCAGCTGTAATAAAAGTATTTCTACAATCCTTAAAGACTCTTCTGAAGGATGAAAGAATTAAAAAGATTTTAAACTTGTTTCTCCAGCTGCAACTATTTTTTCTATAATCCAAACAATAATGGTCACCAGAAATGACACATCTCCTCGCTGAATTTGTACTAAATTAACCAAAATTCAATGATATATCATCACTTATATTTGTATATATTGATATTTCTTACAATATTTATTTACACACAAAATAAAGCATACATTTCCTTTTTTACTAACAGACAAAGTCATTTCCAAAGATTTTACAACAGGTTCATGGTTGTTTAATGGTCCTGTGTGTGATTTAAAATGCTTTAAAAGTGCAGTTTGCATGTCATAAACAGTAATAATGTGTTTTGTCACTTTGGGTTCAGCATATCTGAATGCATCAAGAGTGAAAAAGAAAAAAGATCCAGGTCCAGGTGGAGGGTGGAGGAGGTGGTTGAATGTGAAGCAGAAGAAGTGGATATGTGTGATATTGTGGGATGTCAGCATGGAAACAGCACTGACCAAAGTGAAACTTCTTCCCAGCTTTGCTTCACCACAAAGAGCAAAGAGTCACTTGGGACAATGAGGGTGTAGACCTCACTGCATGTCAGCACAGAGGATCTAAGACTGAGATATTTGATGAGTATTTAATCAATGATTGATCTTCCACCAGGACTCTGTGTTGATAGCTGAGGGCTCTTTATCAAAAGCAACATGATCATGATGGAGATAAAACTGATGAAACAGAAATAACTCTCCTGGATGTTTTTTCTTTGGAGGTATTTTTCCTTCAGTGTCGACTCACAGGACCAGCTGAACTATGATTTCCTGGTTAAGGTCTCTTAGGGTTGATTAGAAAATCCACCTGACTGACTCGGAAATAAAAGTTAATAAAAATACACCCACCCATTATCTCCCTGTGTCTTTCTTCCTCTCATACAGTAAAAACATTATGTCATACCTCCCTCTTGTGGCAGTCTGGTGGTACTGCAGCTGTTTGAGCCAAACAATAATAGCTTCCAGAGAAAAGGATTTATAACTGAGCAAGTAAATATGGAAAAGACCAAAAATACTTAACATACAAAACATTAAATACATATTTAGGCTTCGATGGAGATTTTGATTGATGTCTTGTGAACCTGTCCGGGGTATGACCCCTGATGTCTGTGAAGCCAGACGTGCTGAATAAAATTAAAAGAATCAGTAACATTAAGAAAATCAGCAGCGCATTTGCAAGAAATCTCATCAACATGAATAATAAAGTCACCAACCATAATAACTGTCCAACCTAATGATAGAAAAAACCCCACTGAATTCAGCTATAAAAGAATTATAAAATCCAGGGGGTGGTAAATTAAATCTCCAATGTTTGACTTAGAAAACAGCTCCTGAAAACCACTGCGAGTCCTGCTCCTCAGCACCTCAACTTTTAGAGAATTTTCATATTAAATGGTGCAAACAAAAAAACATTTTTCCATGAATTTCCAGGCAGGACCACAGTTAACGTGACTTGAGTATCTTGTTAACTTTTCTCAATTATTTATTTATCTTTTTATCCAAGTTACAGCGTGAAATCTGCAATGTCTGACATGTTTTTGACTTGTAAAACGCATCTGCTATATGAACTATGAACTTACAGAGATAAAACAAACTTAACCAGCCTACCAGCACAATTACATGAACGTAGCAGTGAATAGATAAAGCATACACATCAGCAGAGTTAGTCACAAACTTTAAGCAATATAACAACTAACATGTATTTCACATTCACGTAAAACAACAGTAAAAAAACTATTACGAACATTTAATGTATAGCGCTTTGTGTATCATAAATATCTTTAACAGGGGAGTAACTTTATACAATGGGGGAAATAAGTATTGGACACGTCAACTTTTTTCTCATTATATTTATTTCCAAAGATGCCATTCATGTGACATTTCTTCCAGACACTGGTATTAACTCAAATAATCCACACATGAAAAGAAATCACAAGATTCAAGTCCATAAATAATGAATTATGTGGAATTAAGTGCAATAACACAGGAAAAAAGTATTGAACACACCATGGGAAAGCTGTATAGTTTGGCAAGGAAAGGCACCATACCATCTCAAACCTGAAAGTAATTAGTCTTTGTACTTCCATATAAGTGCAAACCAACATCAGCTGGGTTAGTGCTAATTGATGGCCCTATAAACAGGTTGTTTTTTCACCAAGTAGTCAAACAAGACACATCTCATGATGGGTAAAAGCAAGGAGCTCTCTCAAGACCTTCGCAGCCTGATTGTTGCTCAGCATCAGAATGGAACTGGTTATAGACTTATCTCAAAGAATCTGAGTATTCCAGTAAGCACCGTTGGGGCTAGCCATTATCCGCAAGTGGAAGAAGCATCACCTTATCATCAACAGGCCGCGCACAGGAGCTCCTCGCAAGATTTCTGACCAGGGAGTCAGAAAGATGGTCATGTCAGAAGAGTTCTCAAAGAGCCAAGGACCACCCGGAAAGCGCTCCAGAAAGACATGGAGGCAGCAGCAGGTACAAGTGTTACAGAGAAAACGATAGGCAATGCACTCCACCGCCATGGCCTCTATGGACGCTCAGCCCGCAAGACTCCGTTCCTCAAAAAAAGGCATGTTGAAGCTCGTTTAAAGTTTGCTAAACAGCATCTGGATAAGCCTGTGGAATACTGGGAGAATGTTGTCTGGTCAGATGAGACCAAAATTGAACTTTTTGGCTGTCATACTACACACCATGTTTGGAGGAGAAATGGCACTGCACATCACCCAAATAACACTATACCAACAGTGAAGTTTGGTGGTGGAAACATCATGGCATGGGGTTGTTTCTCATCTCGGGGTACTGGCAGACTTCATATAATTGAAGGAGCAATGAATGGAAACATCTATCGGCAAATTCTTGAGATGAACCTGCTGCCATCCACCAGGATGATGAAGATGAGACGTGGCTGGACCTTTCAACAGGACAACGATCCGAAGCACACGGCAAAGTTGACTCTCGAATGGTTTAAAAAAAAGAAAATCAATGTGTTAGAATGGCCCAGTCAATCACCTGACTTAAATCCGATTGAACATTTGTGGAAAGAACTAAAGATAAGGGTTCACCAGAGGGCACCAAAGAATATTCAAGATTTGAAGACAATCTGTGCGGAGGAATGGGCAAAAATCACACCTGAGCAGTGTGGGCGATTAGTTCATACATACAAGAAGCGTCTGGAAGCAGTCATTGCAAACAAAGGCTTCTCCACAAAGTATTAAACGAGTCTCAGATAGTGTGTTCAATATTTTTTTCCTGTGTTATTGCACTTAATTCCACATAATCATTATTTATGGACTTGAATCTTGTGATTTCTTTTCATGTGTGGATTATTTGAGTTAATACCAGTGTCTGGAAGAAATGTCACATGAATGGCATCTTTGGAAATAAATATAATGAGAAAAAAGTTGACGTGTCCAATACTTATTTCCCCCATTGTATATCTTGGTCTGTTGTAGAAGCAGAGTGGTGCCGAAGGACTCGATGCAGGTTAACTTATCAATGAATCCACGTGGGGGAGAAACCGTACGAGTGCAGACCCCCTGTGAGAAAATCCTTATGTCAGAGAAACTGTACAGCTGTGATCTGTTTGACAAGACTCTCAGTACTTCGTGTGGCTCGTGTGCGTCAATTCCTTTAAACCCTCATGGTTAGTTGGGGTTTCTTGGCTTTGATTACTCTGCTTTAACTGTTGAGAAAAAGATGGAAATATCAAACTATCTACAGAAAATGTGAAAAACTTGTGGACAGATGAATGGACGGATGGAGGGATGACTTGACTCCCATTTAAACGCTCTGTCTTGAGTGTGTGTGGAGCAGGTGTGTCGATGGCCTGAGGCAGTAATTAGTCGTTTCACTCTGTCGGTCTGAGTTTCTCACACGACTCCTCTCCCCTCCTTCTCTGTCAGGGTTGGTTTAACTCAGCCTGAGAGAAACCTCCTTCTCTCTTCTTTCATTTATTATTTCTTCTTTCTTTTGTACTTACCTTCCCCACTGAGGAGTTCAGCCACTTTGCTTGCATGTGGCTAAAAAGGATTTGATGCGTCTTTAATGTAAATCATGAATGATAAAAAAAAAAAAAAAACATTTTTGCAATTTTCTTATTAGCCGATTATCTTTTCTCATTTTCAGCTCAGAGTTCAGAGTTCAGGAAACATTTAGTCCAAATATTTACCCAATGCAGCTGCAAAGTGACAGATTTCTAATCCTAAAATATCATCCTGAGCCAGAAAACCTGCAGCCTTCACAGATAAATTTTAACCAGAACAGAAGTCCACCCTCTTCTTTCATACAAATAAAAGTTAATTGTCTCTGGTATCAGTGTTTTTCTGGTACTGCAGCAGGTTTTTGTTCTTTATAACTTTAGTTTATTCTGTCTTATGACTGCAACACTGTCTTTTAAAATCTGTATTTCATCATATAAGAATAGTCTGATGTTTGTTTAGAAATTGTCTTTGTCTTTTCCGTAAGTGTGGCAGGTTCAGTTCACGTCTCCGAGCTTAAAGGCAGAACATCTTGTAAATCTTCATTCGGATGCTCTTAATGGTCTTTTTAGGAACGTGAAGCACTTTGTAACCCTGTTTTTGAAGCACGATGTGAATCAAGTTTTACTCACTTGCTCTCTCGTCTGTTGTCCAGCAGGGGGCAGAATAACTCCACTGACAGATCAACTCGTCTGGTGTTTCTCTCTCTGTTCTCCTTTCTTATCCTTTGTTTCTAACACTTCTTCCTCTTTCCTCCTCTTGTCTCTCTCTCTCTTTTGTTGTCTACAAAGGACTTTTCTTCTCATCTCCTTCCTTTGTTTTCTCCTTATTCTCATTTGTTTCCATTACTCTTTTATTTTCTTTCCTTATCAGTGTATTTATTATCTGATAATGACACTGATAATGATTAAGGTGATAATTAATGCAAAATTACAGGTAGTTTGCGTCAGAAAGTGTGTGTGAATGTTATCTGTGTGTGTGTGTGTGTGTGTGTTATCAGTGAGCATCAGCCGGCTCTCTGCTTTGTTTTTAGGTCAGTTTTACACCGACTCTCCTTAAATCAGTCTGAAAGCAGCTCTGCTCTCTAAAATAGAAACAATTAGTGCGAGCTTGACATTCAACTCTTTCTCTCTTTCTTTCCTCCTTCCTGTCTTTCTCTCTTCTTTCTTTTTTGTCCTTTTAGATTTTAGTAGGCTGTCTGTCTGCTCGGCCTTCAGACACTCATCAGCTTTAACTTGTTTATTTTTGATGCCGACAGGAAAAATGTCTTCATTAAAATCTGTGCAGACACTTTAATAAAACTATGATTTATAGTATGTGACTCTTCCAAAAGAAATACAGAGTTCCACAGAGGAAAAAACACTTTCACAGGAATATTTAAAGAATATAAAAAAAAAAATCAAATGTGTTTTCTTTAACAGTGAAAATTCAAAAGAACGTTTTTAAAAAAAATCAATGCTTAGCCATGCTAACAGATTAGCATATTAAGTCAACTGATAGAAAATCAATTATCAATATTTCTGATAGTTGTTTAAATAATATATTAAGGAAAAACATTAACTGGTTTCAGCATCTCTGAGTTCATTTATGATCTTTAGTACGTTTGCAGGAGATTTTTTTCAAGAAATGATCGCTTATAAATTATATAATAAATTTAATTATTTATCTTATTATTTTTTTGTTTAAGTCTTTAATTTAAGTCCAAATAACTGGGCACAACTGTTAAAGACTTTCTGATTCCAGCTCATTGCTTTTCTCTGTTTTTAAATGATTGTGTCTGTAAAATGTGACATTGACATTTGAGAAACGGTGATGGACATTTTTCTGTTTACATTTCCATTTAACAAACGAAACAATTCACTGATTAAAACAAGATATTAGTTGATGATGATAATATTCAGGACCCTATCAGCCACTAGGGGGCAGTAAAACATCAAAATTAGCCAGGAGACACTGCTTAATCATGGACGATTATCCCATAAATCTGATGAAGTCCAATATTCTGCTTTTAGCTCTGGTTTGGTCTCCACCGAACCCTTGAGAGAAAAGATTTCTAAATTTTCTACACCAGCCAGTCTCTGAGTGCTGCATTACTGTCAGCACAGCCACCACAGGAGGGCGCTAAGGTTTAAACAGCTTTGAGCAAACTGGTTGTGTTAGTTTAGTTTTCAGTTGAATGAGGCATTTACAACTTAACTAAACATTTCAAACAGAAAGTTTTTATTACAGATGATGATAAAGAAATGTGCTGGACGTCTTTTATTTTATTTCTAAAGATCCATCACAGTGCACGCTCTTAAAAGCTCTACTGTCATTTTCAGTGCTTTTACTTTTACATTTTACATCAGATACTGTTAATTAATCGGTTGAGAATAATATTCCCATTATTACTGATAGAAATGAGACAAACACACGCACACGCACACCCACACGCACAATCTTGACACAACACTGATGAGATAAATTACCTGCTTATGTTGCTCTGTGCGGCCTCTGCAGACTGCCCTGTCCTGTGTGTGTGTGTGTTTGACATCCCTCTGGAGAGTGAGGTCAGGAAACACACTTATCTTTCCCCAACACGGGACCTCATCAACAGTTCGCTGCCATGGTGACGGAGAACATACAAACACACACACACACACACAGTGTAAAGGTCTCCAGTGGGGACTCCCTGACACTTTGTACAAAGGATGGACGAGGAGACGAGAGGACGAAGTTTAATGGACATTTCAATCCAAACTTTAATCCCAGTGTGTCTCAGAATAACCACACACACATTCACTGTTGTCATAGTGAGACTGTGTGTGTGTGTGTGTGTGTGTGTGTTTCATGACTAAGCCCACAAAGGAACAAATGGCATCACAGACTCGCTCCTTTATGCTGCATCAGCAACTGTCCTGCATATACTTACTTAGTGTGTGTGTGTGTGTGTGTGTGTGTGTGTGTGTGTGTGTGTGTGTTTGACTGGTGTCAGTCTTTGATGCTAACAAGCAGAGAGAGGCACAGTCAGAACAACACACACACACACACACACACACACACACACACACACACATGAATAAGAACGGGAAGAGAAATCAGATGAAGGAAAGAAAAATGGAGACAAACGAGATCCTAAAAACGTTGAGATGAACAAATAAAAACGTCCTTGGAGATAAATATTACAGTAAATATGAGAAATACAGTAAATATTGGAGACAAACATCAGTCCAGTGGGATGTTCATGTCACAGATGACCAAATAACTTTATAATGTGAGATCACGTGTCAATAATGTGTTTACAGCTTGTTTCTCTTTAAAATAAAAAATCTTTAAAGTTTTTATGTGGATATTTTAAAAAGCTTGAAAGTTGAACAGCAGGACAGGGGAGTCTTTTCGTGAAAAACAACGTTGATCCTGTTTGCATTGATCAGTAACAGATCAATTTTTACTTTGATCTGATTAATAATATTACTGATTCACTGCAGTCCTCCAACAAACACACACATATTCATACAAACATGAACACACACACACACACACACCGCTGACCTGAGTTGACAACTGTCAGTTTGTTTTAAAAGTTGACTAGACCATTAGGGACACACACACACACACACACACACACACACACGGTCTATCTGTTCCTTGTTTAGCCTTCAGTTCTTCAGTACAGCCCCACTGGGAGGGAAAAACCCACAGAAGGACTGACCCCGTGCAAGGTGAAGAGTGTGTGTGTGTGTGTGTGTGTGTGTGTGTGTATGTGTGTGTGTGTGTTACAGGGTAGTCAGATCTCTCTGGGTTGTCTGGGTCCATTTTCAGTTTAATCACAAAAATCTGTGAATGTTTCAGTAAAAATTGATGATAAACAATCATTTTCACCGCAGTCGTTCTGTGATTGTTGAACACAGACGTGTTAACGTGTCGAGGAGAACCTGCAGGCAGCAGCACGTTTAGCGGCACACGACGACGCCACGAGGCCTTTTTGTCACAGAGGCCTCGGTCAGTGTTTCAGGATCACATGATGTAAAGTGAATTATCTCCAAATTTAATCATCGCCAACAGAGCGGCTGTAAAAACGATTCATAAATCTTCCTGAGAGTCTCAAACAGGGCGGACAGACTTTTTGTTTGATCAGAGTTTCTTACAGCTAAACTGGAAAAGCTGCTCGCAAGTGAAAGTTCGTCTACTAACCTCTGATCTGATATTTACTTTTTGTTCACCTCAGCCTGTCTGTGTCGCCGCTCTCCTGTATCACGACCTTCAGTGCATCATTTCGTCGTCGAGTACATGAAAGATCTCTTGACTTAGCTCAGACACTGAGGTTGCCAGAATACACAGATTTTTTTAAGCTTCGTTGTTAATTATGGAGAACAGAGAGAGAAAATCCAAAACGAACAAATACAGTGAGCATCAAAAAGTGTAAAAAAATATCGTGTGAGGGCGTTTGTGCTTCAGAAGACGTCTGATTTTTAACACAAATCTCTGTTTTTATCTTTAAAGCTGCTCAAACTGACTGTTGTTCCACCTCGTGTTGACAGAGGGCGCTGTTCAGCACTCTCTTTTAGTGAACTTTTAATGTGAGTCTACTGACAGAAATGAGGTGCAGATCCTTTTAGCCCCTAAAAGAAAATAACAGAATTAAACAACAATTATTTTCTGGAAAAAGAAGAAGCTTCGACGTTGTGATTAAATGTATTAAAGCAAACGGTTCCTTTAAGAGAGCAGCGTTGGATTTTTGGCAGGCGGACAGATGGGGAAGCTCCGTTTAACATATGCTGAGGAACGCTGGCACCCTGTGTGTGTGTGTGTGTGTGTGTGTGAGCGGCCAGAGACAGGGTTATTACGCAACCAAGTAAACAAGTCTGCACAAACAAACACTTTCTCTTTCCCTCTCTCAGTTCAGCGCCTTGCTCAAGGGCAGCGAGGCAGAGAGAGGACAGAGTGTGCTGATCATCAGTACGGCTGAACAAATGAGTCCACTTATTGATTATTCCACTGACAGGAAATAAAACCTATCAATGAATCAAATGTCTTAAATATAAAGATTTGCTGCTTTTATTTTTATTTTTGTAAATCAAACAAATTGTGGATTTTTTTTTCTTTTAAACAAACCACAGAGGGATTTTTGAAAATAATGTTTTATCTGCAGATATTTTAAAGACTTAACAATTACAAACTCATCACTAACCATTAAGACGTCACAGGCTGCAGTTTCCTATAAAATTCATACAGCGGCTTGCAAAAGTATTCATACCCCTTGAACTTTTCCACATTTTGTCACGTTACGACCACAAACATAAATATATTTTATTGGAATTTTATGTGAAAGACCAACACAAAGTGGCATACAATTGTGATGTTAAAAGAAAATTATACATGATTTTAATTTTTTTTACAGATAAAAAACTGAAAAGTGAGGTGTGCAAAAGTATTCAGCCCTCCTGAGTCAATACTTTGTGGAACCAACTTTTGCTGCAATTACAGCTGCAAGTCTTTTGGGGTATGTCTCTATCAGCTTTGCACATCTAGAGACTGAAATTTTTGCCCATTCTTCTTTGCAAAACAGCTCAAGCTCAGTCAGATTAGATGGAAAGAGCGTTTGTGAACAGCAGTTTTCAGATCTTGCCACAGATTCTCGATTGGATTTAGGTCTGGACTTTGACTGGGTCATTCTAACACATGAATATGTTTTGTTTTAAACCAGTCCATTGTAGCCCTGGCTTTATGTTTCGGGGTCGTTGTCCTGCTGGAAGGTGAACCTCCGCCCCAGTCTTAAGTCTTTTGCAGACTCCTACAGGTTTTCTTCCCATCAACGCTGACCATCTTCCCTGTCCCTGCACCCCGAGAGCATGATGCTTAAATTCAAATTTAAATTCAAATGTATTTATTTAAAGCCCAAAATCACAAACATTGTTTGCCTCAGAGGGCTTTACAATCTGTACAGTTGTGACACCCTCTGTCCTTAGACCCTCGAACCGAGTCAGGAAAAACTTCAAAAAAGCCTTTATGGAAAAAAGAAGAAACCTGAGGAAGAGCCACAGATGAGGGATCCCTCTCCCTGGGACGGACAGACGTGCAATAGATGCCACATGTACAGAGAACATCATCAATCATATTATGGAATTATACATGAGTCGTAATAAGCTGTAGCTATACTGAGTTCATTGGTTTAGTCCATGTGTGAAGGTATCACAGGTAATGGAAATGAGTCCGTGAGTCCAGGTGCATCTCTAGATGTCCTCATATGGAGCTCTGGGCCACTCGACCTTCTCTCCACAACACAGACACAGATCATGGTCCCCACCAGGCCAGTGAACCTCAGACAGATGGACCACAACCAGAATCAGTGAGGAACCTGCAAGACTGGAGAGAACAAAGAGGACCGGGGCTCCGGCAGTAACATGCACTTTACAGGACATAAGAGTATTCACATTAACCACTTTAACAAAGTAAAAGGCAGACCTTGAAATATGCTTAATATGGGTGTTGAAGGACATATCCTGATCAAATAAAACACAGAGGTTCCTTACAGTGGTGCCTGGAGGCCCAGTTAATGCCATCCAGCAAGGCTATCTTAGGAGAAACAAACGTTCCTCAGGTGTTTCGGATCACACCTGAGGAACAGGTGTGATCCGAAACACCTGATCACTTCAGTTTTATCTGAGTTCAACAGCAGGAAATTTCTTGGTCATCCAAGCCTTTATATCTTTAAGGCAGGCATGGAGTTTCAGGAGCTGATCAGTTTTGTCTGGCTCCATTGATAAATATAATTGGGTGTCATCAGCATAACAAGTGGAAATCTATGGAGTGCCTCCTGATGATATTGCCAAGGGGCAGCATAGAATTGGACCTAGCACTGAACCTTGTGGAACTCCATGACAGACTTTAGTATGCACAGAGGATTCATTATTAATATGGACAAACTGAGATTGATCTGATAAGTATGATCTGAACCACCACCATGTTTGACAGTGGGGATGGTGTGTTCAGAGTGATGTGCAGTGTCAGTTTTCTGCCACACATAGCGTTTTGCATTTAGGCCAGAAAGTTCAATTTTGGTCTCATCTGACCAGAGCACCTTCTTCCACATGTTTGCTGTGTCCCCCACATGGCTTCTGGCAAACTGCAAACGGGACTTCTTATGGTTTTCTTTTAACAATGGCTTTCTTCTTCCCACTCTTCCATAAAGGCCAGATTTGTTCAGTGCACGACTAATAGTTGTCCTGTGGACAGATTCCCCCACCTGAGCTGTGGATCTCTGCAGTTCGTCCAGAGTCACCATGGTCTCTGATCAGTGCTCTCCTTGTTCGGCCTGTAAGTTTAGGTGGACATGGCCGTGTCTTGGTAGGTTTGCAGTTGTGCTATACTCTTTCCATTTCTGGATGATGGATTGAACAGTGCTCCGTGAGATGTTCAAAGCTTGGGAAATCTTTTTATAGCTTAACCCTGCTTTAAACTTCTCCACAGCTTTATCCCTGACCTGTCTGGTGTGGTTCCTTGGACTTCATGATGCTGTTTGCTCCCCAAGTATTCTCTTAACAAACCTCTGAGGCCATCACAGAACAGCTGTATTTGTACTGAGATTAGATTACACACAGGCGGACTCTATTTAGTCATTACGTCAACATTCGATCATTCAGCAATCATCAGGCAACTTCTGAAGGCAAATGGTTGCACTCATTTTCTAACCCTAACCCTTTGCACACCACACTTTTCAGTTTTTTATTTATGAAAAAAATTTTTAATCATGTATAATTTTCTTTCTACGTCACAATTGTATGCAACTCACATAAAATTCCAATAAAATATATTTATGTTTGTGATCATAACGTGACAAAATGTGGAAAATTTCAAGGGGTATTTTGCAAGCCACTGTAAGTACGAAACTTTAAGCTGATCTGAATGTTGAAGAAGGTGATGAGAAACCCCTGATTTATCTTTTAAATAAAACAAATCACAACAAAACCAGAAAAGTATACAGAGGGAGGAAAACAGTAGAAAAAAATCAAAAGTTTGAATGCTTTTCAATTAAAAAAAAATCAGACAAACAGCCTTTAAAAACTCTTTTAAATTGTCTCAACCTGCGGCTGATGCTCTCCTAAAACACACAAATATATATTTATTGTTTAAAACTGCTGCTCACTGTAGTTTTTATTAACCTAACAGAAGGAAACAGTGCATTTGTTGGGACTATTTTTAGCGGCGGATGAATCCACATTAATCCACACGGTGTGGACGTGTATGTGTGTGTGAGTCAAAATAAAGTACATTCATTGTTCTGTATTTTCGAGGGATTTGACAGTAAGAAAAACATGGACGAGAGAAAAATCAGCAGAAGGGAGGAGGGAAATAAAACAGAGGGGACATGAACAGAAAGAGAGAAACACAACAGGCCGTTTTTACAGCAGCAGCTTCAAGTGTCATCCTCAATCTGCTCTGACACACACACACACACACACACACAGAGTCAGGCAGCATTACATCATGAGTTCGGCTTCAGCGTTGGCGAGCGTGATGTGGCGAGGCGAATCCACGGCGAGCGCGAGACGCAGGGGGGGAAAACCGCAGAGAGACGGATGCAGACGAGCGTGCAGAGTCAAGGCTGTGTGCAGAAGCAATCTGCCGCAGGGTCGAATCCTTTCCCAGCATGCACTGAGACACGCTGGACGCCATAAACCTGTCCGTCCGTCCCTCTGAGAAAACGAGCCGTGATCATCTGCTGACATCACAAACCACAAAGGAAAACACAGAAAACACCGTGGAGAGATGTGATGAAGTTTGTCTTCAAACCTTCGTCCTTATCCTCACTGGACAAAGTCTAGATGTTACAGAAATGTTGGAAAAATCTCATTTTGATCTGTAACACATTTATTCCTGAATGAATGTTGATCTGGACACATTATCTGGATAGTTTAGAAACGTCCTTATAATATCCATTTTGTCCTCGTTGTGATGTGATCTGAAGGTCATGAGGAGGAGGACCATTGAAGGCGTAGATCATGTTTGCTGCTGCTACTTTTTGCCGGACTTGGTTAAGCTAACTAGCAGGAAGACGCGAGATAAATAACCTTTGACCTCCAGATGTGATTGGGCTGATTCTGAGGCGACTTTAAGACGTTAACACAGATCACATTTTAATAAGAGCTGTGTAAAAGTTCAGTTTAAAGGAAAATAACCAACGTGAAAGTCCCTCACAGTAGAAACCTCTCTTCGGTTTATGATGCTCAAACAAATTAGAAACGGTGTCATTTTTCTGCACTCAAATCTTTTTATTATATTATAACTTTAAGATTTCCACTCCCACTGAAACACCTGAACAACAGAAAAACAGATAAATTCATTCCTCGTCATCGTCATCCTCCTGAAACTGAAACCAACATCAAGCACTGGAGTCAGCAGTCAGTTTTAACACGAACTCTCTCTGTTGATCTCAGCTGATAAATGCTGTGGTAACCAGGGAGACGCTGTGATGACGTCTGATTGAGAAAATTATCTCAAGAAATCGGATTCTTATCAATGCCACAGTGTCTCTTTTACGCTGAGTGAGTGCAGAGGTACAGGTGGCGATTTTAGGTCGATATTTTATTGCTTTAGTTTGATTTTATTTTAGTCTTTTCTGAGCTTGTGTGACTTTCTTTCTAGATGTTTTCGGAGCATCGTTAGCGGAGCCTGTGACTAAAGAAGTTCCTTGCTAGCGACTGCTCCATGTTATTGTTGTGCACATGACTAATAAAATCTCTAATCTTGAGATCAAAATCCACTTTCTGTATCCATCAGTGTTTGCTTTTTTATTTCCTGTAACTACGACCTTTCCTGAACCTCAACCATCCAGCACCATCGCACCATCTACACCGTTAACGTAGAAAACAAGAATTTTTACATCTTTTGTCTTAGTTTAGGGTTTAACTTGGTGTTGATGGAGACAAAACAGAAAAAGATGCATTTTTAAATCACCCTGCCATGAATGACCTTAAAAAAAACTCTTATTCATATTTGTGTTGCTAATCTGAGGTGTCACATTCAGAAATAATCAAATAAAACCATCACAACAGATTCAGTATTAAATTTTTTTTCTCGTTTATTACAGGAGGCTTTTGTTTTATATACAGAGACATGTATTTGCAAAATACTAAAAAGTATTTCAACTCAAAGTACTAAAAAGTATATATATATTTATATATATTTTCATATTATAATCATCGTAATTATTATTATTGTCTCTAAAACACCAAGGTGGGGTCACTGAGGCACGGCTTTCGCCTCCTTTACACCGAGGTTTCACTGGCCAGTTTTTGCCAACAGTTGCAGAGTGAGCGAACCACTGACGACAGAGGAAAACCTTGTAACTTGTTGTTTTCTCCTCATTTTTTGGATGTTTTTGAAAAAGACTTTAAAAATATGGAAACTTTGCAGTTTTAAAAATCTCAGTGATGGAGAGGAAAACAAACTCTTTCCTGTAAATTTCTTTTCCATGTTTTTTCTGATCTTTCTTAAATCAAAGCGGAGTTGGAGTTACAAGGTTTTCACCCTCCAACTGTGATGTTTTCCAGCAAAAACACAATTAAACTACTTGTATGAAGAAACCTCTTATCTCCAACTTGGTGATTTATATTTTCCAGCTAGATGTTCTTGCTGTGAACCGTCAGCAGCCATGTTTTGTCTTCAAATTGACATCAACATTGAGAGAAATTTCTCCAATTTCAGTGGAAATAAAAGACGATTCATGAGGTGTCAGAAGGGGAAACATTCAACATATTCTCCCCTCTGTTACTCAAAAAGGCAACTTTCTCGAGATATGAGGTTTCTGGGGGACTGATATGGAGCCGGAGACCTGGCGAAACCAGTTTGACAACCGTTGTGAAACCAGTTGCGGTGTAAACGGGGCGACGGTGGTTTAAGCAGTGAGAGGATGCCTGGAAAAACCAAATCCATGACGACGTAAAAAGTAAAAACATCATCGTTATTATCCTCGTACTGTAACTTCGATACAGGGTTAGTCACTGCCTGTTTACATAACTGTTGTATTGCATTTATCACACAGTCAATAGTAACAATAGTAATAATAATGAACAATGAAACCACTTGTTTCCTGTGCATTTCCTCCGCGTGGGTTCGTAGATGTCTGTCGTTTTGGTTCTGAAACGAGGAAAAGAAGGCAGGAAGGAGCAGAGATTCTCAGTCTGAGTTTGTGTTTTAACACCCCCCTCCCATCTTAATATGAACTCTTCCAAACCCCTTGGTAGCACCACATGGACGGACCCACAGCTCAGAGCAAAGGTGGTAGTTTTCCTTCAAAGTAAGAGTCTTTTATTTCTGCTTACAATTTGGAGTTTTTCATATCAGAGCAGGAAAGAAAGCAAAAGATTCTTTTTTTCTCCATTTTTTGGTTTTCTTTTCCTGCTCGGACATGTTTTCTGTTATTTTGAAGGTTTTTATAAGCTGTGTTTTTCACCTCATACAGTCAGTACAGAGTGAAGTTCAGGTTCAGAGAGCAGAGTCTTTGTTTTAAACACCAGTTAACTGTGTTTTTGTGCTCAGTGCAAACCAGAGTCTGAGGTCCAGATTCACTAAATTTACACTGTTTTGTACATTTTTTTCCTCTTCAGTCGCTCAGGTGCTGATACTGTGAGGCACTGAGGAAGCAAGTTAGATTTGCTGCCTATTTCCACTAATGGCCACTCACAGTACTGCACCAAAAAATCCCTTAAAGAGCCAACTGTGAAACTGTTGACAGGACAAAATGCATGTTTTCCTGCAAACTTTAGAGCGTCTGAACCTTTGTGACCGTTAAAATAGTGAACGAACCGGCCATTCAGCTCTCTGTTGCTGTTTGTTCGACAACTTGTGAGGAAGAGTCTCAGCGCTGATGGAGGGGGGCGGTGGGGGGACCGTGAACCTCTTTTTTTTTAATATCAAAAAGCATAAGAATCAATTCATCAGTCAACCAACCAAACGTTAAACCAATCAAATAATCACTCAGTCTGCCAGTCAAGAAATCAATCAAGCACATTATCAATCAACCAATGGGAAAGCATGGCTTGGAGTGTCGGGGTTCGTATGTAGCAGGCACACTCTGGGTCTATTGCTACTGAAAACAGCCCTTCAGCACAACTGCAACCTGAAATACGCCTCGCAGCAGAGTTCAGCAGTGTCTTAAGTATTTACCTAGTTTATATGGTTATCTATTCTCAATAGAATCTAGTAGAAATAGAGTCCAGACGGTGCCAGTAAAATTGTTTTTTTTTTCTTTTTCCTTTTTTAAATTAGTCTAATAAAGCGTTTAGTAAAGAGTCCCTCGGGTGACCACGACAAAAGAGACAGAGAGAGAGGTTGTTCGAAATATTGAGATCAAAGCAGACTGAACAATCGCTGTACACACACTTTGACACTTCATCTGAATAAAAACAAGCGGTAACGCTGCTTCACAGCAGCTTCATGTCACTGTATTCACCCGTGTGCCCGTAAAACCACAACAACACAGTGCTGCATCTGGAAAACCTAAACTCATCAGATTTCACCAAATGCAAAGTGTTATTGTGCATTTTAAAGTATTTCCCCCCAGAACGTCCCTCTACAGATTTGTACAGTGAGAAAAAGCTTCTGTAAAGTCGAACGTCACCAAGAACTCACTTAAAAGGTATCAGCAAACCGTTATTGCTAGACTCGGTTTGTTTTTTTTTTTGTTTCTCTGTGCAAAATGGATAAAGAGCCGTCTCGCTTGGCCTTTGCTTCTCCTCCAAAACGTGCAAAAAAAAAAAAAAAAAAAAAAAAGATAAATAAAGCAATCAGCCAGAAAACCAAGTCAATAAATATAAATAAATTAATAAATAAATAAAGTTGAATTTGAAGAGTGTCCTTTCAAACTCAGATATCCTTCATGGGGAAAATAAGATCATTGTGAATTTATTGTGAAAGACTTTTTAAATTAGGTGAGAAATTACTCATGTAGAGGATACAGGTACTTTGGGTTTGTCTGCACTGGAAAAGTTAATTTGCCAAATCATTCAAAAAACCATGCCATTATCTAATTAAGAAACCAAACTGAAAAAAGAGCTTCAAAAGGAATCAGTTGATCCCAATTTACCACTTTCCCCCCCTCATTTATTAAGTGAAACTCTTCATATCATTTAGTGGAAGCAGGAAGCAGAAAAGCTTTTAGCGCCGTCACACCAGTGTTCTGGAAAAATCTGCTCAGCTGCAGCCATTTTTAAATCACTGCAACAAGTTTTCATCATTTTAACAACATCTAACCCTGTTTGACTGTCGCCATGAGTGATATTTATCAGAGCAACAATAGCTTTACAGTTATTTTCCTGAAAAAGTCACATCTAAAGGATAAGTCTGGTCAGTCTATATTTATCTTTTTGGAAACAGCTGATTCCTGATCTGGAACATCTCACTTTTTCCTCTCAACATTTTGAAACTTGTTTAACTGCACTGAAAACAGGAGAAACCATGCGCGTGGTAAGTCAAGTTTTCAGAGGGGGATGACATCTCGTCTCTTCATCGATAATCAGCTGCCGTGAAACAGCTTTGTGTTTTACAGATGAGGTTTTTCCAGGACACTGATGATCAGCGTGAGCTTTTCATAAAACTGAACAGGGTGAAGTCCTGACGCTGATGTGCTGAGCTGATTGTCGCACTCTGGTCGGGGCTGGCTGACACCTCGGAGATCTTAAACCCATTTAGTCTTGAAGACCCTGGTTTAAGATCTCGTGTGTGCCGAGCCGAACTCAGACCAGACTGATAGATAATGACTGAGGGTGATTTATCAAAGTCCTTACAGAGACATTAAATCCTTTGACAGAGGAAAAACTTTATTTGGGGCATTAAAAAAGCCTTACAAGTAAGTTTGTCCAACAAGAGCACAGTCCTGCATAGATGCCTTTGTTCAGTTGGTAAAAAGCAAAGATTGATGGTTTCGCTAAACTTATCTCAAACCAAAAGTCCTTTAACTGCTCTAAATAATATTCATACTGCTTTGAAAAACTTTATATGAAACAGAGGTGTTAATGTATTCAGGGTATTATATGAACACTGTTTCATAAATAAATCCTTTACATCTTTTTATATTTTTTTAACAAAGTTTGAATTATTTTGAAAGTTGATTAAAGAGAATAAAAATAAATTTACTTGACAAACCTTTTGCACCGAATTGATGACTTTGAAAGAGATATTTTTAGTCATGTGGTTATGCAACACATGTAAAAAGTCATCTTTTTAAAAGTGTTTGGCATTAAATGAAAGGAAGCCCAAATCTAGATTAAATCTGGACTTTTAGACAAATCACCCAGCAGCCAAAAAATTGACAAGGACACGAGGATGTTCACCACCAGGGCAAAAACGCATGTTGGAAGAGTCTGGGACCACGTAGAAAATCTCATTGTGCACTTATATTACTTTTTGGTGTTATCTCAAAGGTTTTCAGAGGAAAAATAAACATACCCCAGCCCCCTTTTTTCTATGTGTCTTTGCCCAGGTGTGGTAAAGTGACAGCACATGTAAACTTAAAGGTGCAAAACTGCCAACAAAAACAGATGAAGTTTCTTCTCAGGTTTTTGAGGTTTTTTTTTCCTGACCGCACCCTCTCGTCTCATCGATCACAACGTGGTAGTTCAGCCACTTTCTCATAGCTAGTGCCGCTCCAATGTCGAAAGAGAGAGACTGCTTAATTTTTTTCTTCAACTTACGCTAAAAAATATAAAAAATAGTAATAATCGTACCGCTATTAAAAGACTGGTAACATCAACAAAGTTATACTTTTACTACGAAAACATTTTTTTAAATCACGTTGTCGTTATTTTCCCTCCTCTCTCGAGTCTCATTCAGTCCGAAAGCCATCGTGTCGAGAAACACCACCAGGAACACGTCACTCTTACAGCCAGGCGTACTCTGAGAATATTGATCAACTGTGGGAAGGCACAAACCCCCCAGGCCAATAAATGATGGATACATCTGATATAGTTGTTCTGACCCCTGCAGCTGAGGTCGAAGGTCAGTCAGTTTTCTGAACCCTCGGCTCCGTTCGACACGAGAGACCCAAGAGGTCAAAGGGATCCACGCTTCCGTCTTTTACTCCAGCAAAGGCAGAGCTGACCTGACAGACGGGGGTTTCCCTCTCTGTTACTGCAGTTTTTCTGTTTCCCTTTAAGAAACTCCGACACGCTGTTGAGTTGAGTCCAGGAATCTCCACAGGGAACAGGAAATAACATTAAAGGTAGTAAATATTCCACTTTGTTTGACAACTCCTGCAGTTCCTCGCTCATAGCTTCCCTCGGCGCTCCTCAGCTATGGTACATTCAGTAAACAAAAGAACAAACAGGCTTAACCCAAGACAAGGATTTCCTCATTTGTTTCATTTTTTGCTTTTTGGTTCCCGCTACGGTACCGTCTCCTGCTGTCTGTCGGGGTCAACAACTGACGGCAACTGTTCGCTCTGTTCGCTGCCTGCAGTGTCGACGGCGATCGTTTCAGTCTTGACGGCGAGCGGGTGAAAGATCTCCGATGTGGCTCGTGTCACGCTGTCGTAGGATGGCGGGGACGACGTGGAGGAAATTGTCTCAGAGCGCTCCATCCCTATCAAACTGGAGCCGTAGTTCTCCCTCATCATGGCAGCGATGAGCCCTTCTTTCTCAGGTGCGTCCTCCCCGAATATTACCTCGCCACCTTCTTCGCCTTCACTTCCTGCATGCCGAGGTGTGGTGATCTGCCGGTACAAGTAGGAGGCGGCCTTCATCTGCCGCCTCACCAAGTGTCTGCGGTAGCACCTCTGGATCACTGTGGCAGAGACTTCTTCCTGTTTGCGCCTCAGAGTTGTTGTAATCGGCTCGTAGGAAATCTTGGACGGATTGGCCATCATGAACTTCTCCTCCATCTGCTGCTTGAGGGCGTCCATCTCGCCCGACTCGCCCAGGACGCGCTTCGTGAAGGCAAAGAGGATGTCCAGGCAGTGGATCTTGTCCCCACTCACCATGGGCAGGTCCATGGAGATCAGTTTGATCTTGTTAGGCTTGGCGATGCGCAGCGGCTCCGACAGCGAGTCTGCAAAGTCCGACAGCTTGGCGTACTCGATGAACTGCGTGGCCTCGGGGTCGAACTTCTCCCAAACCTCGTAGAACATCTCGAAGTCGTCCTCGCTCAGCGGCTCGGTGCTCTCCTCTGTGGCCACGCTGAAGTTCTCCAAGATAATGGCAATGTACATGTTCACCACGATGAGGAAGGAGATGATGATGTACGTAACGAAGAAGGTGATGCCCACCGACGGATTTCCACAGTTGCCCCGGACGGTGGTGCCGGTGTGAGGAATGTTGGGGTTGCACTCCTCGGGGGAGTTGTTAAGGATTGGACTGAGCAGACTGTCCCAGCCGGCAGAGGTGGTGATCTGGAACAAGCAGATCATGCTGTTCCCAAACGTCTCAAAGTTGAACATGTCGTCAATTCCCGCCTGCCGCTTCACGTAGGCGAAGTTGGCCATGCCGAAAATGGCGTAGATGAACATGACCAAGAAGAGGAGGAGCCCGATGTTGAAGAGAGCGGGAAGCGACATCATGAGGGCGAACAGTAACGTCCGGATGCCCTTAGCGCCTCTGATGAGACGCAGAATCCGTCCGATACGGGCCAATCGAATCACTCGGAACAGCGTCGGCGACACAAAGTACTTCTCGATGATGTCAGCAAGCACGATACCTGGAAAACAGACAAGAAATGGATGTAAATCAAGCTCATATCTTTTAAAAATGTCCAAATGATTTAACTGGATTATGGATTGTTTTTTTTTATTAAAAGACAAACTAGAAACACCACAACACATATTCACATATTCACTGAATTATTCGATTTGAAGTAAAAAAACAAATCCTCAAATAATATTGCTTAAATGACTTAGTTTCGCACTTTAATAAAGTTAATTAGGAACAAAGACCAGGTGTAAAAAAAACTGAATAGAAGCAGCAAAAAGGCTGTAAGTGACAGATCCTACATTTCCCATAATGCCAAACAACAACATCAGTCAATACACTTTTTACCACCTACCTGACTACAACTTTCAGATTTCACTTCCCCATATCATAAATTTTAAAACATTTAAGTCTCTGCAGCCACTGCAACAACGCTGATTACATCACAATGACATCATCAGGGTTATTTTCAGACCTGAGATGCTGTTCAACTTTTTCCACAGCCTGAGAAGCAAAGTTTGATACAGTTAAGATACGTGGATTTTATAAACAATGCATATCCAACAGCTGAGTAGACGCAGTGTGAGTGTTCAAGAGATTCAGATAATTCACCAACATGCTGCAGTTTTTAAATCTCATCTTTTTATGACTTTGAATTTGTGTGATTACATCAACCGTCCAGTGAAAGTTAACAGCAGCAGAGAGCTAACAGCAACTAACATTGGAGTTACGATTGCTTCTCTTAGTCAGTTATTTTATTTATTGGTAGTTTGGGTCTTGGTCCAATCCAGTTTTTTTTAATCAGTCCCATTTTTTAGTAATCTTTCAATGGAGAATCAGCTGCTGATTTCATCTGCAGAGACTGCAGAGACCATTTGCTGGATTTTTCTGCCTGAAATCGATTAGCTGTGGACGATTAGTTCACCAAGATTTTCTTTTATTTGAGGACATTCCTGTGAGTTACATCATCTAAAAGCTCTTGGTTTGGATATTTCAGTCTTTATGTGGCAGGTCTGCTGTGATTACAACTTGAGTAATTGGTTCTGGAGTCGTTCTCCGCTAACAGCAAGTCAGACATTGTCATTCATCCATCTTTTCCTTGTTATCTGGGAATGACAAACTCGAAGAGGAGCCGGCCTGTCATCACCAGACCACCACCAGCCCCCCCTTCTATCCCCCCAATGCATGCACGCACATGCACGCACACACACACACACGCACACACACACACACACACACACACACACACACACACACACACACACACACACACACACACACACACACACACACACACACACACACACACACACACACACACACACACACACACACACACACACACTGCACACACACACACACACACACACACACACACACACACACACACACACACACACTCACACACACACTACACACGCACACACGCACACACACACACACACTCACACACACACACACACACACACACACACACACACACACACACACACACACTCTCCCACACACACACACACACTCCACACACACACACACTTTTTGACACACTTGCACACACTTCTATCTTTCATGCGTCTCCCCGTGTTGAGTTATGGGTGATGGAAGGGATGAGCAGGGGGGAGTCGAAAGGGAATCACCATCACGTCATGTACATCAACTCAACTTCTACCCCCAAACACACACACACACACACACACCTGACATCTCTTTCTCTCTCACACACACACACACACACAAACACACAGCTGATAACGGGTCAATCATGTTTGATTTGTCTCTGGGGACAGCCCTCTGACAGCTCTGATTGCTGCTGTTACCTTCACCTCCCCGGGGCAGCCTCGTCCGAGCGCACACGCAACACACACTGCCACGCACACGCTCACACACGGGCACACACTTAATTACACACACGCAATCTTGTCACAACACTGATAGCTAAATTACCTGCTTAGGTTGCTCTGTGCTGTCTCTGCGGACTGCCCTGTCCTGTGTGTGTGTGTGAGGTGTGTGTGTGTGTGTGTGTGGACCTTGGTGCAGGGTAAAACATCAAGGCCATCCGGATGGTCACTTTGTTGACAGATAATTGTCAGGTAGACATTACATTATTACTTCCTTGTGCCACAGCTGATTCCTCACACACACACACACACACACATATATATATATATATACCGTATATACACAGTAGATATTTGCATATCTGACAAATGGATCCTCAATAATTTAGATGTAGAGAATAATTAAATTTCAGAAATCTTTCTTCCTAACATGTCATCGAGGGTGGAGTTTGCAGAATCAGTGACATCTTTCATATCACTTCTTAAAACTCTATTTTATTTCCAACATGTCTTATCTGGGTTATTATCATCAGTAGTGCTCTTATCTTTCTTGCTTGGTATTTTACTCCTTTTATTTTGTGTGTCTTATTTTTTTTTCTCAATCTTGTAATGTTTTAATCCCGTTTTAACCATGTATTTATACCATGCTTTACAAATAAAGTTTATCATTATTATTATTAGTAGCAGTAGTATTATTGTAACTCTTCGCCGATCAGTCGATCCAGGCTGTATCTTGTATCTTCTGTCTGTTTGACACGTCTGCTGTGAGCTCAGGTGTGAACTGTCACCTGTCAAATGACGATATGTTGCAGAATCTTTTCCCACATATCCCGAGTCAGCCGATTTTAAACAAGTCACCTGCACAAATTAAGGACAAAAACAAACTCTGGCAGAAAGTTTTGTGTTCGAGCAGGCCTGTGAAAGTGGGTTAAAGTTGTATTTTTAATCTCAAACACTAACGTGACACTAACAGAAAATGAATTGTTCAGTTCTTTGAGGCCTTTTAGCCTTTTTTTGCTTTTCTGGCACATTAGCTGTTTGCTTCATTTACAGTTTATGGAGGCGGAGAGTCTGTCTGTTTGTTTAAGTGCCCTCTAGTGGTCAAACAGTGTCAGTCAGTACAGCTTTAACTTTAGATTACAGATATGTCTGAGTACATTTTGTCCAAAGATGGTCTTTGTCTCAAAGCTTATCATGTAAAAAATCTATATTTATAGACAGTGTGCAGAATTTAGTGATTTAGTTTTACTCCATCTTTAGAGTTTTTAACTTCAGATTAACGGTTATTTGCGCTGTGTTGTAAGAATTAAATCTAATATTCAAACTCACCGACGATGGAGAGGATGACGACCACAAAGTCGAAGATGTTCCAGCCGATGGTGAAGAAGTAGCATCGCAGCGCCACGATCTTGATGAGGCACTCGATGGTGAAGACGATGATGAAGGCCAGGTTGATGTTGTTGAGGATGTACTCCATCTGAGGCGACTGCTCGTCCGTCTCCACCATCATGGTGATCATGTTGAAGAGGATCAGCACCATGATGATGATGTCGAATGCCTGCTTCCCCACCAGGTCGAAGAAGAAGCCCTGCAGCGCGTTCTGGGGAGATTAAAATAATAATAATCATGATCTTTGTTTTTCAGGTTGAGCTCTTAAGATCTCATTGTCACTTTCAGATGTCATAATTTTTGTCTTGACCACCATTTTTTTCTTCTAATCTGCCTCATTTTAAGAGAAAACATTACTTTATTCATCATGAAAGAAACTGTTGTGCTAATGTTATGTTTACATGAAGCCTCCCTGTTAATGTATTTGCTGTTTTACATTTTTTAGGCTTTTTTGTTCATGCAAACTTTATTTGTTGTTCTAATAAATTCAAAATATACTTTTCTACAGCACCAACTCCATCACAACTCAACAATAAAAAACTGTTTTAATCCACTATTTTCTTCCAGTTTCTTCAAGTTTGCTTGTTTTAATCTTTGTGAAGCTTCCACTGATGCTTTCTGCTCAGATGTTTCACATTAAAAGCCTCCCAGTGCTCAACATGTGAATCTCTTTCCTTTCTTTGTTGGCTTTAGGAGTGTGTGAGGGGTGAGAGCAGAATGACCAAGTGAATGCTGTAAAAATGGACATTATGCTGAATTTAATATGTAAACCAAATCATTTCTGCATTTGACACCAAAAAGGGAAAGGGATAAAAAAGAAAACGATCTTTTCATCAGTTACCATTTTTACCTGCAAGATTTAAGATAAACGTGAATAAAGCTCATTAATTTCTTCATACATCAGTCCTGTCTTAAGACTCATTATAAATGATGTTTATAATCAGTCTATAATCAGTATGGCCAAATATTTTTGTAAATTTAGTTTTTGTACTTTCAAACTTGTCTGTAAAAACTCTTTGGTCAACTTGCTCTGAAGATAAATTAACTTTATATAAGGCAGGTTTATGAGTTTAGTAAATATTTAACACAAACTTTCAAGCCTATCTTTGCCTATTATTAGATGTGTCAGTGTGTGTCGGTACCAGAGGTCTGGGGATGGGCTTCTGTGGTTTCTTGGAGCCCAGTTTCTTCATGGCATTGTAGTATTTCTTCTGCTCCTCCGTCATGAAGATGTCCTGCCCTCCTAAGTAAACAAACCAGGAACGACTCGACTGTTATTTTCACCGAACAGGACGACAACATGTCGCTCAGCTCCAGATACTTTACTGATCTCACTAAATCTCATTAAATTAATTTTACTCTTTTAGTTGCATCAAAAATAAATGCAATAAATGGATATAAATATATTATTTTCTTTCATATCTATTCATTTCTGCTGTGGTACTTATCTTTCGTTTCTGCTGGTTGAAATTGTCGATGATGACACCGATGAAGAGGTTGAGGGTGAAGAAGGAGCCGAAGATGATGAAGATGACGAAGTACAGGTACATGTACAGATTGATCTCTTTGATCGGCTGCTCCTCCACCTGATGGGAACACACAGATTATTTCAGAGGAAAACACATCCAGATTATAACCACTGACTCTTTTATCCCTTTTATCTTTTATCATTTATAACTTTCCATCCAACGCTTTCAGCCACATTAACATATAATATCATGCAAAATGACTGCTTTATTTTTTTGATCTTTTTCATCATTGGTTTCATATCTCTAATTCTTTTCTCTTTTTATGTTTGTGTAATTTAAAATAAATTATACATCTTAAAAAAAACTTTTTACCCAACTTTAGTCTTTTAATCTGATGTGAGAACTTTTTCTTTTTAATATAATCTACAAAAACAGTTTCATTTCTATGTGTAAGTATTGAATTTAATCTTAACTGACCGCAGCTTTTTATTTGAGGTCTAATTTGACATTTTGGGATCTGAAACTTCATCTTGTCACCAGTTTCTTATTCTGAGCTCATTTCTTTTCAACTTCTTTGTTTTAAATCTCATCTGTAAGTAAAAAACAGACCCATGGAAACGAAAGTGAAACTTTTCTCTTTGACTTACAGCTCGTGAATCCACTGCTGCATACATGATATCCATCCAGCCTTTGAAAGTTGCCTTGGAAACAAAAAAAAACACAAATTAATTAACTTAATTATTTGGAGAATAAAAATGACATGTAAAATGTTCTTTACAATCTGCTACAGTGACTGCAAAATCAGCCAACAAGATGACGAGTGTTTTTCTCTGACTTTTGCAGTCTTTAAGGAAATACTGTTATCTCTTCAGACCAATGAAAATTATTCACATGAAATAATCTGAGAAAGAGAAATTCTTCTACCTGAACCAGCCACACCTCAACAACATATATTCGATGATCTGTGACAAATATATTATTACAGAAAGTCTTATTTTTCAACAAAAGCATTTTCATTTCATCCTCGTCACTGTGCATCTTGAGCTTATCGTGAGTCTTTCCGAAAGTTTCTTCTGAAAAACAATTTCAAATAATCATTGCAAACTTGAGATTAAGGGTTGACAAGAACAAAATGCTTTGGTTTTAAGGGGTCATGAGCCAAAAACTACTAAACTACTGATCTGCACTGTCATATAACTGTTCTTTGTGAATGTTCTTAGTGATTGTGAAGGACTAAAGTTGCCAGTTTTGATGTTTCATTGTCCACCAACATTGTGTGACAGCTGGAAATGGGAATCCAAAATAATCCAAGTTAATATGCATTTACATTTCGTTATATAGCAGGTTCTGGATTTGGTGTGTCTTTATTTGAACCAAAGGAGGAAATTTCTGTGTGAGAACAGGACTGTCCACACACTTTTGGCCATGTAGTGGATGTAACATAGACCACAGTGTCTGTTTTTCAGCCTTCCACCTGTTTGTTCTCTTAAATTATCCTCCAGCTTTACCTCCAAAATTTCTATTAGAGAAACTTGTAGCTCCTGTTTTCCTCTTTCTATGTGTGTCAAGTGTGTTTTGAGTTTCTCTGCACCGCCGTCACCAAGACGACGTCCTGCACATTTCCTGCACTTGAGCGAATAACTGAACAAAAGGCATCTTGAAGCAACCTTCCCGTTTTAGCAGAAAATTAGTAGACAGACAGAGACAGAGTCGGAGTGCCATGGAAACGCCGCCGTGGTGTTTTTCTCAATGAAAGATCAACAAGTCCTTTTATGGACTTCCTTCCTGAGTGAGGAGGGAGACGAGGATTCAGATTAAGAGAATAGAAAAAAAAGAGCAAGTAGAAGAAAAGATATGAGAGAAAGAAAAAAAAGGGAAAAGATGCAGATGTGAAGAATAGTTTGTTCTGAGTGGGCGCCTGCTGTCCGTCACTCAGACCTGAAATCAGCTACCTGTAATTATTATGGTCTGTCAGGTGTCAGCAAGGCGAGTGTGAACTGTAAAAGACAACAATTTCAGCCACAGATCTTTTATGGTTCTGACGTTTACCGGTCCATAAGCTTCATATTTAAGCTGAACAGCCTCCAGATGTTATGCATGCTGTAGATCTCACGTGGACTTTGATCAAATTAAGTAAACTAAAAGGTTTGAAAGAGACTGTGGAGGTGAAGCCACTGATGGATTAACTGGTCAACAGAAAAATAATTCCACAGCAATCAATAAAATGTTTTCTCAGCACACTACCTCTGGTTTCAGCTTCGAAATGATAAACTGATAAACATTTTAGATTTAGCCTTAAAAATCGAGCATTTTCATGACTTCAGCTTTGATTTTAGGAATTCAAAATTTAACAAAACCACTGAGAAAAAGAGGATTAACAAATGAACTGTTTTCAGTAAACCTGATTAAAACAGACACGAATGATTAGAGGAGCACAGATTCAGTGTGCAGATGCCTTTTTCATGTTTTTTTTTTATTTGAGTTCATGATGACGGTGAAAAAGAAAAAAATACAGTAAAAAAAAAAAAACATCAGACGCAGACGTCCACAGATCCTGAAGCTGAGCTCGGTAAACTCTCTCTTCTCTCCTGCATCATTTTTGCAGCGTGGAGCTATTTCCAGATGCTAATGGAAGGGTTGCCCCCGCCAACCGTTGCCACGGCGACCAGCCAAACACGGAGAGGTACTGAGCGGCTCGTTGCCACGGCGACCGCACTCTGACAACTCTCAAGTTCTCGCCGGCTGAGGGTGAAGTAGCAGCAACTTCTTCAGCTCGGTTTTAACATTTTTCTCTCTTTTCATTAAGAAATCTGTGAGACTGTTCGAATTTCACAATAAATCTTCATTACAACTCTCCATCCCTCTTTTAACACCCTCTTTTCCTCATTTCTTCCTCCAATTCACCATCCATCCCAATCTTCTTCATCTTACCCCCTCTTTCTTTGTCCTTTCCTCTCTCCTCTGCTTTATCTCCATATAATTCAACCTCTCTCTCCTTCTCCATCCATCGCACATCTTTCCATCTTCTCTGTCCCTCGAATCCCTCCACCTCCTCTCGTTTTTATCTCTTTCCATCCCTCCATCATCCTCCTTTTCACTGCTGCTTCTTTCTTTCCATTTGCTTTGATAATTTACTTTCTCCACTTGTACTTTTTCCTCCTCTCCCTCTCTCTCTCTCTCCCTCCATCTCTCCATTTCCCTCCCACTTGGCTGGAGTCTCTCTAAAAATAAAAGCCTCTCAGACGCTGATTGATTGGAGGCTCTCAGGACTCCCGTGGTGGGCGACAGAGAGCGAGAAAGAAAAAAAAGAGAGAGAGCGAACTGGAGAAACAGAAGAGAAACAGAGGGAGGAGAGAAAAGGAGGATTATAAGAAAAGAAAGCAAAGAGATGGAGGAGATGGAAAGAGGAGGAGAGGAGCTGCAATTGTTCACGCTGTGTGTTTCGCAACAGATGATGAAGAGACAAGGAAGAAGGAACGAGAGGCAAACGAAGAAAGGAGAAAATGAAATGATATACATTTTTTAAAAAAGCACAATCAAATGATGGAAATTCAGAAACAAAAGAGAAAAATTAAGAAAGAAAAAGGAAACTACAAAGGAAAGAAAATGGATGGAGGACAGAAGTTATAAAAAGAGAGATGAAGTTAAATAAAGAAGCTGTAGCCAAGATTTTAGAAATACTCAGGTTATAAGAATAAACTATCCTCTCACCCCCCACCTCAATAAAAGCCATCAAGTCTATTTTCTTCTTATTTTACATCTTCATTTTACTTTTCAGTTCTATTTTCTGTAAATTAAATCATTACAAATCACATTACAGGCTTTAAAATGCCATTTCAAATTTTTGTTACTTTAATAAAGTTTAATTTAATAAATATTTGTGTTAAAATCAGTTAAAAATGATCTAAATAGAATTGGTTAATAAAACTTTGTGCATATCTGCTTAAATGGTTCTTAAAAAAACTTAATACATTTTAAATATTTATAAAAAATAATCCCATATGCATTAATCAGTATTTTATACAATACAAACACAAAATTCCTAAATACTCTTGATGACATGATGATAAACTTAATATAAAGATATTTATGTTGATGATTGTTGATGATTATTTAACCTCTATGGAAGCCAAACCCAGTCAGCAAATAACATTAGTCAATACATTATCATATAATTATGAAGTGATTCATCCAGTGCTTAAAGGAAATGTAATTATAGCTTTATGATAGAGGAAGTCTCCACAGTCCCTCTCAGCTTTACCGTCAGTCCTATTGTTCATTCAGATGTTTTATTTGACACGTCACATACTGCAAATGTTTTATCTGCATATGTTTACGTATTGTTTTATCAGTAGATGTTTGATTTGTAAAAAATCTAAACTGTATTAAAAAAAATAGTAATTAAAGAGTGGAGAGACGCTGAGCAGGAGAGAAGACAGGATGGAAAGAAATTAAAGGTAACACGACAAATGGAGACAAAGAGAGGGAGGGAGGGCGAGCGGGGAAGTGGAAAAGTCAAAAGTGAGAGTGATGAAGAACAGGTGTGGGAGGAAAATTAAGGCTAAGACAGCAAATGGACGGAGAAAAGAAAAGACGAGATCAGGAGAGCGAGGGAGGAAAGAGTCAGTCCTCCCACGGTTTGTGGAGGAGACGCTCAGGTTTGTAATTTGTTTTCAAGCCGTCGTGCAGCAGCAGATTTTTCACTTTGTGCCTCCGTTTTCTTCACGTGAAGCTCTTTGCCCGATGTTCCTCGTCTTCGTCGCCGGCTTCGCTCTGACACGGTGGGCCAAGATCGCTCGATCGAGATGTGGGAACGAAGACAAACAGGAAGAGAAATAAACTTCGGCTGGTGTGGAGAGTTTCTAAAGAGATCCAGAGAAACCTGAAGGAGGTGTGTCCATCACCGAGCAGAACGGTGTGTTAAGTGATCGGAGGAGCCCGACCCACACTGCAGATGAAGCCCTGGAGGTGTTTTTAAGTGTCTAAAAGCAACTTAAAAGCAGCTAATGAATCATGAGTCACTCTGCATGCTCTTAAGGATGTGACGCTGAGTGTTTCGGGGACTAAAGCTGCACTGATGAAGTGGCCGGGCTGAGATATATTCGTCAATACTCACTCGTCACAGATATATCAATATCAGTTCAGGTGTCAGCTACAAGTACCAAGAAATGGCAGCAAAGTGGTGCTAATTCTTTGTCTGGATTCACTTTTAGTACCTGGACAGTATCACCAGACATCAGTGATGTACATGTTTGTGTTTAAGAAGTAATGAGCGTTTTTTCCGTGACCATCACCAACAACAACCAACAACAATAAAGGATCAATTACTTCTCAGTGAGAGATGTACAAATTTAGGGGGACAGAGGAGGAAGGAGTTTTAAAGCAATCAGAAAGAAACGATCTTCCTCTCAGGTCTTCAAAATTTGGTTTGATTTTATAACTCAAAGCTTCCTGAGTAAACTACTTCCTCAGGAACTATAATGATGCTTAAAATACCATTTATTCAGAAAGTGGCCATCATAGTGAGTTAGCATGATAATTTACTTTAAATATCTGCACATACATCAACAACAATAAAAATAAAACCTATGAATGAATAGTGAAAACGTATCTATTAGTGATTCCAAAAAACCTTAAAAACCATTAAAAACATTGTCAATACAGTGAGATTATTTAGGTGTCTAAAAAAACCGCCGCAACACTAAAATTGAGAAAAATGAAACATGATTGTAAAAACAGGATACGTTTGACCATCTTAAATATAAAGGCCATGAATTATTTGTTTGTTAATTATTATTTTGCAGTGCAACTCGAATTGTTTGCCGAATGAACTTCAAACTAAAATGAACTCCAGACTCTCACCACTTGCAGCAGAGCCAGGTACCCGGCCCCCACGTTGTCGAAGTTGACCTTGACCTTGGTCCAGTAGTAAAGCGAGGTGTCGTTGAGCGCCTCGCACTCCGTCTTGTTGTTGATAACGCCGGCGTCGTAGATGTGTCCGGTGCGGTTGACGCAGCGGCCGAACTTGCCGGCGAACAGGTTGACGCCCATGATGCTGAAGATGAGCCAGAAGATGAGGCAGACCAGCAGCACGTTCATGATGGAGGGAATCGCCCCGATCAGAGCGTTGACCACCACCTGAGGCGGAAACAGGCCGTCACACACGTGCAGACACACACACTTTCACGACCGAACACTGTGACCTGTGTGTCTTTAAAACATCAGGTTCTCAGTCTGTCGCTGCTCAGGTTTAACGTTTAGACTGAACAAATCTTTGTGTGTTTTATTTTTAAACTTCATGATAATGTGTTTGGTCCCAACTTTAAAAACCAAACTGACAATAAATGATTATCTCTAAGAAATAAACTTTAAATAAAGATTTACAGTAATAACATAAACATTAAACTTATATTTAAATCATCTAATAGACTCCTTTGTTTCTGTGTTGAAGAGATCATTAATATGAACTTTTGTAATAAACTTCCTGAAGTCATTGATCGACCAGGATCGATGTTGATCCATGTTTTTATCTCCTGACCAACACATAGAGAAAACTCGATGTTTCCATTTATCTTCAGCATTTACAGCACACAGATGAACAGAAAAAGTTTTAAAAGTCGTCGTGTGGTTGAGGCAGGCTGGAGAGTCTGACAGGTTTTATTATTTCCCCTTAAAGCCTCTGAAAACTAAAAAAGTAAAAAAAACTGAGTGTCACATAAAGCATCTGTGAAAATAAACGTTCAGGAAGCCTGGTTCAGAAACAGCAGCAGAAAAACACTAAAAAAAAAAAAAGAAATATCCAACATAACCACAACCAATTCAGAGTTTAAAAAATTGAATGACAACACTTTGGACGACGTCAGAAAAACACACAATAAAAAGATGAAACCTGCCACTCCAGCCTTCCTTATTTTACCCACAATGCAGCATGCAACACAGATCCTGAACCTCAACGTGAACCAGAGTCAGCGTCCTGCACACCTTTTCAGCTTGAACTCAGTTCGATAATTGAGCTGTCAATTATTCCAGTGCAGCTGGTTTTGGAGCTGGAACAGATCATTATGTTTCTTTACATGAAAGAATTTGAGGTTTTGGTTTCTTTGTGTTCATCACAAGATCAGAAACTGTATCACCCAGGTCCTTTCTTAAATATGATTTAGCTGTTATTAGCATTTAGTTGAAATCACGCTCAGGACGAGGGAAAGTCTTTACTTGCTAATTGCTGAGGTTCGTGCAGGACACTGACTGTTGATTTTGTCAGTAATACTGATAAATGGGACTGAAACAGGAACAGAGAGGACGCTTGATGTTTCTGCTTCTGGTCACAAAACTGGACATGCAAAGTTTAAATAGTTAAAAAAAACTTTAAAACAGAGACACGAGTTTTCACAGATTAACACGAAAAATTCAAGTGGTTGTTTTCTGAAAGAGAAAACGTCTGAGGAGGAAGAAATCGAGTGAAAGCCACATGGAAACACCGAGATGAAGCTATCAGAGAGCAGAAAACACAGAGAATGTGAGATGAAGCAATCAGAGAGCAGAAAACACTGAGGGGGCGGGAAGATGAAACAACAGGTGACATGTTACGGGATGAAACTGTAAAAAAACACAGAGGTGTTTTATTTTAAATACACCTGGGCACACAAATAATGGTCGAAAGTGACTTATTATCCATTTATTATTCAGAAAGACAAGACTAATAAAGATCTTTTTATCAAATCCTCTGACAGAATAACTCATCAAAAATAGCCGAGTAGGCAGAAATCTTGTTTTATAAGTGACCTCGTTACAGTGACTGTGGAGAGTTAAAGAATCGAGATACTGACCCTAATCATATTTATTTATTTGTATTATTATTTTTTTTAATTATTTTTATTATTATTATTATGAACAGAAACAACTTATAACCTGAATTAAAGAGTTTGTCGTGCATGTTTTTTATAATACACATATATATCTATATCTATATCTATATATCTATATATCTATATCTATATCTATATATATATCTATATCTATATATATATATATAAAATACAAAAGAGATGACAATTTCAGCATGCATGCTGGGAAGTCAAAACCTCTCTTGCTTTTGCTTATATTTTTTTAAATGGGTCTGAAAATAAAAATTTTGCACGTTTTAAGTTTATCTGACAGATATTTACAAAGAGTTAACGGTAAAAGATGAGCTGATTTCACTAAATTAGAATAATTATATACAGTTAATGTCATTATCTGGGTTATTTGCTCAAATTCGACCCAGTTAGGACAATGTACATCTGTTTTATTATTCAACTGAGTTGGACTTACAGCGAGTCTACTGTAACCTTCATCTGCATGTTCATATTTCTTTACTCATCCTTCGTTCTTTTATTTGTTTGCTGTTTCATTGGATTTTTTTGTCTTTGAGAGTCCAAATAACAGTGACACAGCCAAAGAAAAGGTCAGACAGATGCTGTGATAGTTGAAGGTGTGATGATGGTGAATGCAGGTGCCCAGGTGAGTTTGTTGGATTAATACTGACTCTTACCCTCATGCCTTCAAATCTGGAGAGGGCTCTGAGGGGCCGCAGGGCCCGAAGCGTCCGCAGGGACTTGATGGCTGCAAAGTCTGAATAACCCAACGTGTTGGCCACCAAACTGACCAATGACACCTGGAGGAGAGAGAGAGGAGGAAGGGAGGGAGAGGACAGGAGAGGACAGAGAGACAGGTATCCAGACAGACAGACAGACAGAAGAAGGGAAAGGAAGGAAGACAGAAGCAGGACAGTTAACTTCAAAAGTCGAATGAAAGACGTAGACAGAGAGAGGACTGATCCTCTGTGGACGAGAGGAGAGAAAAGTTTAAAAATCAGCTGACTGAAGACGCCTGCAGGAGAGGAAGGATACGAACACGGTGCTGCTTTAAAAAAATCTTTTAGATTAGTTATTGATGACAAACTGAACTTTGACCTGTAAAAATCAAAAGTGTTATGAAGCGTTTCTCCTGTGAAGCTGTAAAAGAGAAATTCTGATTCAGTTTGTCATTTAAAGAAACCGAATGTACTCCCACATTCAAACTGTGGAAAGAAAAGGATCATTAGTGGTTACTGGGTAAGAAATGAGGCTGATTCATGAGCATTTAGAGACAATAAAGGTCAATATGGATGTTTTGGTTCTTCATCACAGAAAAAGTGTCAGTTAAGATGGTAAATGATAAATTTTGGATATATAACTTCAGGTTTGAGTTAAAGTTCTTCAATATCAGAATAATTAGCTGTTAAATATTGTAGCCTGGATGACATCAGCCTCAAGTCGAGCCCAGAAACCTCGTTCCTCTCTAAAACCCTCTAAAGCCAGCGAAGCCCAAGCAGATAGGATATGATTTTCAGAATAAGAGCGGCGGATGTCCGGTCAATCCAGGTGGAGCTCCAGGTGAGTCCAGCTGGTTCTTACCCTGATACCAGCGAAGCGGGACGCGGCCCGGAGAGGACGCAGAGCCCTGAACGTCCTCAGCACTCGCATGGCGGTGATCTGGTCCACGGAGATGAACTGAGCCAGCTGACCCAACACTGAGATCTACACGTTTCATTGACAGTGTGGTTAATTCAAGGCATAAACTCCCAAACATTACCACATTACATTTTTTTAATAAAGATGCACTTATTACTCCAAAATAAAGTTCTGATTTGCCTTCTTTTGATGGCTGTTAAGCTTCTGTCAATGAGCCGTGACACTTCCAGTATATATTTCACAATAAAAGCAGGAAACCAAAAATACAGTTTAGTTTACATAACAGGCTAAATAAACAGTAAAAGAGGAGCAAACATGGAGATTTTTTGCTAAATATGATGAATTAGAAATAAACGTTTGTCTCTAATATAAACCTGTTTCCATTAAAAGCCTGGTTCTATTCATATCTGAGGTTTAAGAGACGGACTGATGTATTGTTGGTTTTGATCTTTTCATGGGATTTGTGAACAATAATGAGAATAAAGAATAAAATTAGCTTTAATCCTGAATAGTTAATTGTGTTTTCTATCAGGGGCTTCCCACAGTTTTTGCTGATTATTAGTTCCCATCAGTCCAACAAAGATATTTTAACCATTTGAATAATCTTAATAAGCAGAGATGCATTTTACAAGAAAAATGATATTTCTGTAAAACAGACGTTGTATAACATTTTTTTCCTCCTTGTATTTGTTTGCTCATTCATTATTTTTTTGTTTCTGGTGATATTTAGGGGGGGTTGTATTCGTCAGCTTTTTTCAGTCTGCTCCGTTTCCTGCCTCAGATGTGATGGTCACATCTCTGTGACTCAACACGTCTCTTTCTTCTCTCTCTTCAAGCCACTACAGTCGAAAGAAAACGTCACAACACGAAACAATGATGCTGATAAAGACGGAGAGGAAACAGGAAAACAGCCAAAAAAACAGAGAAAGAGAAAGAGTCGACCTCCGATTCGATTCATGCACATAGATACTGTACATCTAAACTGTGTGTGTGTGTGTGTGTGTGTGTGTGTTGGCTTGAGGCTGTTTGAACTTTTCTCTGTTTCTCTCTTTTGTCTCTTTATGTCTCATTTGAGTCCATTATTGCAGTCTGTAACACACACTACCTGACAGTCAACAAACATCTTTAATGAATATACACTGCATGATAAGCTTTATTATATATATATATTCATTTAATTTCTCTTTGTCTATTCTTGAAATAAAGGAGTTGGGAAGGAAAGAAATAAATCTGAAAAAACAGATAAATAATCAATCAAATTACAGAAGTGGCTGCATTTAAAATGATATTCTGTGTGAGGAAACTGATGGATGGATCTATGAAAACAATTTAAGCCATCTCAACACGTAAATCAAATGAATAAATGATAAGTAGATTTAAGGCATCGATGTGTTGCTGTAAGTCATCAACGTTATGAAAATAACTCGTCATGACATCATCACTGTCAGCGTGCCAAAAATCAACGCTATGTTTACTCCACACGGGAAAATAATTATATGCAAATTTCATATGACTATGATATGACATATGATTTCCATAACAATGTGGTACGCATGAGTTGTCACAGTTATTGTGTTTTAACTTTCCGAGCACCGTCAGCTCTGTGATGTCTCCTGACAAACTGCGAGCTCTAATTAACATCTTCATCACCGCCGCATCAACAATAAGATGATGTCATGTTTGTCATCACTGTATGATCAACAAGTTTAAAATAATAATTATCAGCACTGTTCTGACATCAAATCATCATCATCATTTCTGTGAACTGTATGAAGGTTGTCGGCTTAATCGTCATCATCATCATAAACACTGAAGAGAAGAAAAACGAACCAAAACGGGTGACCATTCAACTGATTGATAAACCGATAAATCAACCATCGATCGACTGATTATGTACTTACATCGACGATGAGGAAGTCGAGCCAGCACCAGTAGTTGGTGAAGTATTTCTTGAAGCCGTAGGCGAGCCACTTGAGCAGCATCTCCAGGATGAAGATGTAGGTGAAGATCTTGTCTGCGTACTCCAGCACCACCTTCACCACCTTCCTCTGCTCGATGTAGATGTCCTCGAAGGCCTGAAGGGGGCAGCAGAGGCAGTTTAAGATCTGACTGATATTCTGATTTATGTGATCCATAATCCATAATACGATTTAGCTCAGATTATCTTCACAGTGTTTAAAAGTGTAAATAGTTATTTCTGTGATAGTAGAGACAGTATAGTATAGCATCATGTAGTGTAATGTAGTAAAGTATAAAGATGGTGTCATTTAGTTCACACTGCTCATTTCCATTCAAACACTTTAATTTACTTTACAAACAGTAAAGTTTAGTAAAGTAAACTATAGTAAAGTAAACAAGAGGAAAGTAAAGTGTGTTCTGACCAGAGCTCCGGAGCTGAGCAGGATCATGAAGATGATGAAGGACTCGAACCAGCTGTGCTCTACGATCTGGTAACACGTCTTCCTCGTTCTCCACCAGATCTGACCGAGTCCGGCCGTCGTGTCGATGTCGCAGCACTGAAACCGAGCCACGCACACTGAGGGCGGGAAAGAGACACGGGAGGGTCAGTTTACTCCAAGTGAAGCAAACATGGTGGTAAAACTTCGAGTTTGAACTTTGTGATCCTTGGATCAAATGAAATCCAACACACCAGGTCTGCTAAATTCTGCCTTTATGAAGTTTGTTGACTTTGTGTGAAACGCGGAAATTTAATTTATGTTTTAGGGGTCATCTTATCTTATCTTATCTTATCTTATCTTAGTATAAAGCTCAGTTAAGCTGAGAGGAGCTGCAGATTCAACTCATTATTCTCATTATCAGAGACATTATCTTATCATTTTCACATCCTTTATTTCATATTTTGTTAGAAAAATAAAATATAAAATAAAAATATCGATTACAGCTGCTTTAATGTTCATCCCACATCAGTGATAGTATAAAAACTGACTGTCAAACACTGTTCAAAAGTCTTTGAGACTCTCACGCACCGTGTACCTACCGAGGAATGAAAATGAGAAAAGATAAAAAGTGAAGCCTCCTGATTCGTGTCTCTTTGTGGTGAAACAACATGAATCTGCGTGAGTCTCAAACAGTGCCTTGCTTCAGGGCACGCAGCTGTAAAAACTACCAACAGAAACCACACACACACACACAGGGCTTTGTTGTCACACACAGACGCCGGCAGCATTACGCGCTTCATCAGTCCCTTTGCTCGATCTGTGTGTGTTTGACAAAGAGTTTCTTGCTTGTGATCGAGTATGAACATGCAAACATGGATCCTCTGATGTGTGTTTAGAGTCGTGTTTCATAACTACTGACTCTCTGACAGATGTGTGTGTGTGTGTGTGTAATGGAGTGATTTCAATTTAACTTCAGAACATTACTTACTTTGGGAGGGAAGACAAAACTGTATTTAACCTGAAACTCTGGATCTTCCAAATTAAAATTTTTCTCAGAACAGTTTGACAGAATCAGAAACTGATGGGATCGCTCACTCAGTTATTTGTTGCGGTGCATCGTCTGCTGAGTAGGTGCTGATAAGGAGAGGATTGGGTTCCCGTCACTCCGCGTTATCGGCCCGTCAGCCGCCCGTGGCACTAAAAGCTCGTTGCTAACGTTTCCAAATTCAATCAGCGTGTCTGCAAGAGTGACCGGGACGACGAGCCACAACCTGACGTCAAATCACCATCGAGGCCGGGAACTGCAGCAGAGTGATGCTGATGTGCCTTCAAGCAAGGCAGGACGGCAGCTCGGTGTTTTATAGTGAAGCAATCACAGGAAGTGTACAGTGTCACAAAGGTCAGAAACGGTCATTTTCACTAATATTCTGAAAAAAGTCACATCCCCTACTCCTCAGCAAGCTAAAACTTCGTTTATGTTTCCTGTTTGATGAGCAGGATGAAATCTGATGACCATCTTTATTGGCTGCTGTCTTTATGAAGGCAGGGTGAGTTTGTTTGGCTGCACTGTAAACAATGAAAGGAAATGAAAGGAAATGAAAGGATTCTAACTTCCACATTCAGCCACAGAGGTTGTTATGTATTATTGTCCACCTTTTAGTAAAAAAACAGAAAGACATGTCCAGGTTAAGTAACGAATAACTTTCTCTGCTGCGTTCTGTAACGTAAGTTGTGTTTTAGCTGCTCTTCAGTCTGTTGATTGCAGCGTCCGCCTGCTTCTGTAATTAGAGCTCTGATTACCTTGGCTTTCTGTTTCCATGGCTACTAATAGGCTTTTCCCCGATACGCCGGTTGAGTAATCCAATGAAAACAAGCAAGTGGTAATCCCACACTCAATCAACCCACTTGGCTGAGTTATGTGTGTGTGTGTGTGTGTGTGTGTTAGGAAACCCCCTCTGCTCGTACTGGAGGAAGCCGTAATAAACATTTTGCTGCAATAAACTCTTATTGAGCGGCTCATTACATCACCTGTTGGTGGAGCTGACGCCTCCTTCGGTTCGGCGCCTGGTCTCCGCTGAGCGCCGCATTGATCCGTTATCGAGCGGTACTCAGAAAATGCTACGCAGTGATCCCCCGCCAGGTGATTGCATTTGACTCTTGTTGCCTCCACGGAAATGCACCGTCACCAACACACACACACAAACACACGTTTGTAATGTGCACTTATATTTTCATGTTAAAGTCTTGCACAGGAAGTTCAGATCTAATGCGGTGAAATATATCAAACATTTACTGATGCTTTTTAGTTTTTAGACTCCAGGACTTTTTCTTTAGTGCCACCCTGTGGAGAAACTTTACATCTTTACGGCTTTAAGAGCAGCTAAAGCTAAAAATAAATGATATATTAGTTTCCCTCCTGGTCTTTAAACTGGACGTAACATTAACTCCATCTGAGGTCAAAGTCTGTGTTAAATTTAGTTTATTGTCTGCTTTGGAAATATACATATATAAAATATATATCTTGGATTAAAAGAATTAACAATTTGAATCAAACAAAATCGAATTGAATAACTAAAGACACGCATATCTTCATCTGTCGAGCATACAACACACATATTTAATCTTACAACCAAACACACATTTGGTAAAAACTTGCAAAGTTCATGTCATCATCTGCTGACCTCCGACCTCTATCTCTATATAATATCAAAGATTTCTTACCAAAGTATTGATAATATTTTTAAAATTGAAGTCTGTAGTTATTAGTCAGATGTTTTCTCAGAATTCTTACATAAACTTTATCAACTAAAATTGCTCAGTACTAATTTGATGCAAAGTATTATTCATCAAGTCATCATTCAAATTCATTAAAATCACATTTCTTCATTTGCTTTCTTTTCTATGTTTATGTTTAAAAAAGTTTTAAAGAATATGTTTATTAGTATGGTCAGACAAATTATGAGTCATTCAGTTTGTACTGACATTATTTTAGAGAAGACACTTTAGAAAACAAGATCTTTAACTTTTGAAAGAATGGTTTTAAGTTTAAAAAGTGGCAGAGCCTTTGTGAATGATGACAGAAGTGAGTCTGCTGTGGGAGTCACACCTGAGACCTTTCAGTCGCAGGACGTCAGAGAGGGAAACGCCACTGCTGCTGTGACTGCAGGCGGTACACACTGCGCAGTGAGGCAGAAACACACACACACACACACACACACACACACACACACACAAACACACTCACACACTCATCTATTCCCTCTCAATCGCGTGTCGCGCAGCTTCACAACATTAACCAATGAGTTGGCATTTAGAGGACCAATGGGGCAGCTAATCTAACGCCCGCTGTCAGCACAGATGTGTGTGCATGTGTGTGTGTGTGTGTGTGACTTAAATCTGTGGGTTTCTGTGGCTCTTTATATTTGCATGTGAGCCAGTATATGAATATTTTCTGCATGTATGTTGGCATTAATGACGTACTGTGTCTGTACCTGTAGGGTACATGTGTGTGTATGTGTGCGTGTTTGTGCGTACTGTATAATTGTGTGTGTGTTTATGGCTGAGTGGAGATAACAGTGAAATAATGAGAACTCGTGCCACAGTCTTTTGGTCAGATTTCAGCCTCTGAATGTCGTCTCTTCCTTCGATTGCTGCGTTTTCTTTGGCCCAACTGTGTAATATTTAATATTTTTCATAAATTGAGCCAAAATTATTTTGTTAATGAAGTTTTGTTTCCACGATGAGACACTGATGACTGGACTAACTTTATAAAACTACAACACGACTTAATCTCTCTGCATTACATTGTTGAAGCATAAAGAGGTGACTAAAATGGAGTTTAAAACTGAAAACTACAATAAAAACTCTTCCAGATTGTTATTGGATAGCTTCCAACAGTGTTAAAGTCTGAAAAAAAAAAGAAAAGAGCGAGAGAGGATTTGTGAGGAGTGTAAAATAAGATTTGCCTCCCATTTTTGTTGAGTCTCTTCATGATTCTCCAACTCAAGTTTGGGCAGATAAAATCCAATTTCCGCTCAAATGTTTTTCATACATTCTTTGAACCAACAGATATCTCCTTTCTTAAATTATCTTCATGTTAACTGACTTTGCATGAACATCTGGTGGTGCTCAAACTTTTTCTTTACGTATTGAGAATATTGTTTCAAAAGCTTCATGCACGACTGAAGAATAGAATATATTATGTGTAGTTAGGAGAGCCTGCTAAAGGCTAGAAGGCTAAAGGTGTCGGAGTTCAATCTCTGTACTGTCTATCTAACGACGATGACTCCGGTCCTTCATGAGTCGAGAACATTTCTACGTTCTTTGGTTTGACCCAATCAGGTAAAAGCAGGAACGATCTTCATTCATTTGAAGAGTTCCTTTACGCTGCAGCTCTCCGACTCGTTAGCCATTTTCCCGTTCGACCGACCGACCTTTCGTCTTGTGTGATGAATAATTAGCGGCGGGGGAGCGTCGCCATTCAGGCCGCCGCACACACTCCGTCTTACTGACAGCCAGAGGGAGCAGCAGGGAGGCACAGTGCTGTTTGTGCTTTGTAATCACAGCATGAAGGAACACACACACACACACACACACACACACGTAATCCTTCATAGCCAAAACAGCAGCTCTATGTGGAGCATAAACTACGTACGCAGATAAACACACTAACTAATATATCACCGTACTGGGGAGAAAACCTTGTATCTTATATAACCATCTTTGCTGATTTATACAAAAGTTATAAAGTCATAAAGCTAAAATTTTGCTTCGACAACAAGCAGTCACAACATTAAAGTGCAGCGTTCATATTAAAGTGTTTTCTAAAGTGCCAACACACAAGGGTCAATAACAATAGCACTTTTTTGAATAAAATACTTTTTGGCTGATTGTGTTTCTCAAAAAAAAGAACTAACAGATTTCCTAAATGTTCGACGATGGCTAACATCAGAAGTTGAACGACTGTATCTCACTATGAAACTTTTACATTTTAAACAGAAACTACCTGATCGAAGGAAAAAGAAGCAAGAGATCAGTTTCCACTTTTCAATATTTAACAGTTTGATGTACTAAAAATACTAAAACAGTACAGAGGTTTGATGACCAGCCTTTCTCAGATATATCTGGACATATTCATGCCTTGAAATGTTAATGTGAAAACTTCTAAAACATTACACGAGCTGGAATCAGGCTTCTGCAGCGATCCATGCAAATGCCTTTGCAGTCATATGCAGAGAAATCCAAAACACAGACATCCCAGATGATTTCAATGTTTGTTTAACATATTAGTTTTCATCGTCATTGGGGTGAAATCGATTTCTTTACGAGGTGGTTTGCTCGATAATGAACACGTACGTTACACCCACACTCGTCTGAATGACATAAAAATTTCAGCACTCAGTTTTCAATACTCTGTGCCGTAAACACATGTGGTACATAATCAGTTGGATTAACGAGTCACTTGTACGAATCACCCGGACCGTGAGTTTAAATGTGCGGCAGCGTGGAGAAAACGCCGTCCGGATTCATGAACGAGGAATCCGATAAACATCCTGGGACTTCACTACAACTTCCAGATGGCCGCTTTGTCTGCAAATACACAAATACAAACGCACACTCCAACACAACCTGCTTCCTCCCAGTTCTCACACACACACACACACACACACACAGCTGGTGTCTGCCTGCTGCTGTTAGTCAGTTTTTCTGGCCTACTTCTGCAGCAGCTGGTCGACTCACCAACACGCACACTAACATCGTGCTGCGTCAGCAAACTGGTGTTACTGGTTCAGTGTGAGGCGACCCCGAGCTGAGTCAGGAGGGAAGCCGGGCGGCGGCACGCAGGAGGATGAAATCTGTTTCTGTGCCCAAAAAATCAGTTGAAACCAGCGAGGTCAAAAGGTCAACAGGTCAAAGATCATCATCATCTCTTTTCCTTCCATGTCACTTCCTGTCCTCTCTTCCTAAGTCGTCCCTTTCATTTTCTTTTCACTTCCTCTGTTGTTCTCTGCTCTCCTTTTCTTTGATTAAATCATTTTGATTTTTTATCTTCTGTGTTATCTTATTCTCTTTTCAGGTCTCACTTTTTACTACATTATCTCTCCTTCCTCACATTTTTTCTCTAAATCCTTCCTTCCTTTCTTCTTTTCTCCGTTTCCTTTGACCTCCCTCACACTTACTTGTTTTTGTTGCTTCTCCTGTTTGTTCCCCCTTTTAGTTTCATGTTTTCTCGTTTCGTGTCTCTTTCATCTGCTTCCCGTTTTGTCATTTTCTTTGCGTTTCCTCCTCCTTCACTAACTCATCATGTATCTCACCCACTAACACCGACGTGCTGCTGACAGAAAATGTGGATCGAAGGAGGAGTTTTGGTTTCAGCGTTTCATCGCTCTGTTGTTGCCCTAGTAGCTGATCTGAGTCCAGCTGGTGACAAACGCCTGCCTGCTGTGAAGGACTCTGCTGAATCAGGAAGAAGCAGGCGGCGTGTTGGGACAGCGGCGATGGACGCATCAATCTTCTAAATGAATCAAAGCTAATACAACATCTGCCGCTTGGCAGGCGCTTTCATCCAAATCACCTCTCACAGGAACCAGACCTGCCTCCGGACGGAAGAGAACCTTTGACTTCTTTTTGGGTGATAAAACAAAACCAGTTTGTCTCCGATACCAGCTCCGATTTTTAATAATGTAGCACAATGTTCTCAATTACTAAATATTTCTGACTGATCAGTATTATTTCCCATTTTACTCATTGGTGCAATGTGCCACAGTGCTGTCCTCTGTAATATCTTTACTAACATTAATGTGTTCAGAAAGTGCACAAAAATCTGTCACATCTGTAAACATCAGTGTTGTGGTCTTCTCAGCAAGCATCAGCATTTTTTAAAATAGCTGAAAAACTCTCTGCCTGTTTATCAATTTAACACACATATTCACACACTGATCTTAATTGTTAACTGCAAGAACAAAGTGTAATTGAAGCAAAAAACATCACTTTCATTTGCACAAAGATGTAAAATAATAATTAAAGTGTGGATAAAATGAGGGTGCCTGTTTGTAAAAATTGGTATAAATCATTTGTGTAACATTACATGAAGACGTCCAAAACCATCCAGTGTAAATATATTTTGTCAGTGTTTAATGTTGTCGACTGTAAAAACCCTGCGTGTCTCCCTGGAGTCGTACTAACATACTGTCTGCAGGTGCTGAGAGGCTTTTTGTTGTTTTTGTTCTTTGGAGAGGGTTTTTCCAGCTGGCTGGCCTCGTTCTGTCTGAGCGTATTTTTTACCTCAACTCACCTCTGAGAGTCAAATTAAAAACTGGTTTGCGCAATTTGAATTCTTCTTTCTCATTGAACTCTGATTGGAAGTCAGCTACCAAATCAGAGTCCATAAAAACATACAAACATAAAAAGATAAAAAGATAAAAACCACCTTCACTCTGTCCTTCTCTGCTGTTGTGCCTCTGTATCACACTCACTGAACTGGGTCTAAGACAAATCTCTGTTCTCCAGGAGGAAAACTGGCTGAGTCAGGAAGGAAACAAGGTGTTTGCTTTTCACCTGGGTTAGTCAGTACAGGATCATTAATCTCATTATGAAAGTATTGGGCCAAGTGGGTGGTGGTACGGGCGGGTGGTTAGTGAAACCATCATGTGACTCAGTTTCAAACCCTGCAGCAGGAAAGAACCGTGAAGCACCAACCTGCTCACTTAAAGTAAGGCTGGAGACAACAGGAAAAATGTCATTCAGTCAAAAATGGTGATGTTTTTTGAGAAATTAGACGGTAACTGACTAAAATATCTAGATTTTACAGTATAAGGGCCACCTTGAAAATGCTACATCAAACAAAAACTATTTAACAGACTGTGCAGTGAACTATGAATCAGTTAAATTAATCACCTTACATGCACAGAATATCTGATGATGATTAAGTTTTTACCACTTACACCCCCACACAAATATAAAGAAACAGATCCAGAATACACCTCATGCATTTTTTAACAATATCTCAAAATACTCCAACAGAATTGCAATTCTCATCATCTGATTTTCACATCTTTATGTCTACAAAATCCACAAATTATTGAATAAATTAGTATTGTATAATTATATCTTATTGGAGAAACCAAAATAAATACAAATTAGTTTATCTATAGTTTATCTATATTTACTTTCCTCACTTTTGAGATGTTTCATGAAAAAATATAAATAAAATATGTTCAATCGCTAACTGTTGACTGTATGTCAGAGCCCAAAGACTCATGGGAAAACAAAAGAAGACTGTTAGGATGGTTGTTTTTTTTTGTTTGTTTTTTTGCAGAGCTGCCTCCGTTTTTGTCTTGTCTTTATTTAAACTATAGAAAATCTGAGGATTTGATTAACTGATCTGATCAAACGCTGAATTACTTTGTTAGTTAGGCTAACAATGTAAAGCTGCATGTCATCTGCATAGAAAAATAGAAAATAAATGTACTCTTGTGCTCATTTAAGATGCTGTGCAGCCACCTATAGAAGATAATACGTCATAGGTTATCTCTGTAGGGATTTCAGTTAATTTCAGTGATTTCATTGGTTCTCGGTGGTCCAATCGTACTCCATTGTTCCCCCAGTCTCTCTTTATTTCTCTCCCATGTCTTTATATTGTGGCCATGCTAGCTGTGATAAACTGGGTCTAAGACAAATCTCTGTGCTTCAGGGGAATACTGGCTGAGTCAGAAAGAAAACAAGGTGTTTGCTTTTCACCTGGGTTAGTCAGAACAGGTTCATAAATCTCATTATGAGAGTATTGGGCCAAGTGGGCAGTGGTATATACACTCGTATGGTTTCATCTGGAACAACAACCTTTTTTTTGCTCATATATTTGCAGCTGAATGAGAAAATGAATTTTCTACATCACAACCTTTACGTTTGAAGACGTAGCTGAAGTTATATTTTGGTGTTAGGGCTAAGTGATAATTATTTATTTTTAATTTTATTCTTTTTTAAGATGCAGCTGAAATTAAGTATTTCTATCACTGAGAAACCAATTAAAATCAGGCAATAGATGTCAGAATATACCACAAAATGCCTTTCACAGGTTTGCAAAAAACCTTTGAGAAAACTTTCAAATTACTTTAAAGCTTTTAGAAGACGCAGACATATTCAATTTATAATCACATAAAACAGAGTAAAGAAGCAAATCCTTATATTTGAAAAGCTGGAATCAGAGGATGTTTGAATTTTTTCTTAATAAATTACTGTTAATCAGTTATTAAAAATATGGTTAATTAATCAGCTAATGATTTCAGACCCACATTTCAGGATGTGAAACATTAGCATCAGAATATTCAGTCTAGATTGTCTTTTCTAATATCCTGTAATAAATGTAATTTGTTGGCTAAATTGGTTGTTCTCTACAACTAAATCAGTGTGAAATCAGTGTGAGAGTGTGTGTGTGTGTGTGTGTGTGTGTGCGTGTGCTTACTGTCTGGGAAGCAGTTGTCCGGGTCCATGGCCTCTTCAGCCATCTCTGAGTACTCGTCCTCTTCCTCTCCGGGCTTCCTCAGGTCAACCGTGCTGCCCTCTGATAGGCTGATATCATCTTTCTGCTAAAAAAAAAAAAAAACAGGAGGAAACAACCAATCAGAACTCTTAGCAACATATCGACTAATTAATCTGCGAAAAGCTACCAAGGAATCCATAACTTAATAAATCCACCATCAAACAGACTGAAGCTGTCTGAGATTTCTTGGGAAAAACATTAGTCTCAACATGCTGCTTTCTGATGACTTTATAGATCAGGATGTTTAATTGTTATAAACTATTTTTCCATGCCACTACTTGTACTTGAACAAATCCTGATAAAAGACAAAAAACAACATGTGTTTGTCCATTTCAAGTCCATTAGGTTTCATTTTACAAAAATACGCTCATTCACTTTATCATGAGAGTTAGATAAAAAATCAGTAACACTCTCACATCAGCGCTTTATGAACCGAACCGGATGTTAGCTTAGCATAAAGACTGTAAACAGAACAGCTAACAAAAACAAAAACAAAAAGATTTTTCCTGGTGATTTTTGTTGTTTTTGCAGAAAACGACTGAAGCTGTTCTGAAGAATCAGACACATCAGGCCTTTAAACAGTCACAGTAAAATCAGTTTATTGGTGTTTTTGCGTTTATTCATACTTATTCTGTCAGTACTATTGTTGTTACTGGAATAAATTCGCCGTTGTGTGATCATCAGCATCATTTTGCTGCAGTTGGGCTGAATGAGTCAGATTTAATGTTACATAACTGACAGGAATCCTGGCTGAGAAAACAGAGAGGCATCACCTCCTCAACTCTCCCTCCCTCCGCCAAAAAAACTGCCGTCTGTTCACTTTGACTCCGAGATCTGGACAAAACTACACGTCAGGAAATCCCCCCTCATTCCTCCCCATCCCATCCCAGCTGACTTCAAAGGTCCCTGTTGGCTAAGCATCATGGGAGTTTAACTTTACAAAGGGACGAGGGAGATGGAGGGATAGGAGGCAGGTTTTCTGCTGAGAGCTGAGGAGAGAAATTTGGCAAGTTTTGTTGAATAGCTGGACAAAGACACAGCAGGGGTGTGTGTGTATGTACTGCATTTTGTGTGTGTGTGTGTGTGTGGACAGGTGAACTAACTACCTGAGTCAACAGCTAACTCATGAATACATTCAGAGTCTGGGAACAGAGAGCGGCCTCTGTGACGAATGCCAGCCTTGGACACACACACACATACACACACACAAACAAAGGTGAAGCCAAACCAGACATGAACACACACCTAATCTCTGACACACACTTACACGTGAAAAGAGATGCACACAAGCAGCGGATAATGTAGGGGACACACACGCGGCAGCCTTGTGCTGAAACCCACTGACAGTTGACGTCCATAATGAGGGGTTTAAATGTATTTCTATTCATAAGCTCTTCCTATTGTGCAGCCAGAGAGGAGCTGAAGGCTGTGAAACACATTCAGGGCCCGTTTAAGTAATAAATCACACGTAATCAGATTACTTTTATTGAAGTAAATACTGACATTTCAAGAGGTTTATCACGACTCGGGTCATATTTTCAGCGTTTGGTCCGTCAGTAAGAATAATACTGCACTAAGAGGTGATAGCTGGACTCTAAATTTAGCTAATAATCCCTCATTTCACAAGAAAACTGTTCACATAACTACAGTACAGTAGGTCAGATTTAAAGTGAGTCCGTAAGCTGTGATGGATGTTTGTTTGCATCATACTTTTACTTCACTTTCCCCTCCAAATACCTGCAGATAAAGAAACACAGTGACTCACTTTCACATTAAAGTTGGGAGGTTTTAATCTCATTTAATCTGGTGTGTGTGTGTGTGTGTGTGTTCAGTAAAGGGCATAAGTTGTAAGCATGCTGTTGTGTCTCTCATCTCTACAGACACTGAAACCACAGGATGCACTTACCATTCCTCTGTGTGTGTGTGTGTGTGTGTGTGTGTGTGTTCTATTAATACTATTAATACTTACATTATTGAGGAACATCAGAGTGCAGGACACACACTCACTCTCTCTCTTTCACACACACTTCTTAAGGTGGCTGTAAATTCCTTCAATCAGACTTCACTCACTGCTTTTAGCCTCTGTTTTCCTTCTTTCTTTAACCACACACTCTCTCGCTCACACACTTGTGTTAAATTAAACACAGCGGACAGACACACACGCCACAGTGTGCGTGTGTGCTTCAGGCCGCCGTAGTGACAGCAGACATTTCATTCATTCATCGTTAAAGTGATCGCGTTGTTTGTCTTCACTAGGCGGCAGGAATGGCGTGTTCGCTGCTAACGAGGACGTACGCGGCATCCTTCATCTCTGCAGCCGGACGTTTGGGATGTTTTGTGCTAACAAAAGCAGAAATAAGTCATATTTAATCTTTGGAGCCAACCGAGAGAGAAAGAGATGAAAAGACGGAGAGAGGGAAACAAAATGAGAAAAAACATCTGCTTGATGGACGCTGATATGACGGATCATGTGAATCAGGCGAAGATGAACTTCGTCAACATTAAATAACTGTTGCAGTTTGTGTTTCATTAACTGCTGATGTTTCTGCAAATACATTTGATCTGTTGAGCAGCAAATATAATATTCAATTTGTGTTGGTGGTGGCTGAGCTAAATGAAAAGAGATTTAAAATAATAATGTTCATGGTCATTCAATCATCACATTTATCTCCATATTTAAACCGCCCATCTTTCTTTAAGTTAATTTCATTATTACAGTGACATGTAAATGAGGCCTTGTTAAACTGTCTGTTTTGTCTTTATCTTGTTTGTACTCCACAGCATCATGAACAGATGATCTGTTCTTCAATAAAAATCGGACTAAAAGAATATAAATCTACATAAACTGGACTCTCATATATTCACGCTTCACTCTTGCAAATTCTTGAAGTTGAGTTTCATTTTTAAAGGTGATGAGATGAAAAACAGTGTGTGCTGAGATCTTATTAATATCTTATTCACTCCTGAACTCACCTGAATTAAAAGTTTATCTTGAATTTCTGTTTTATTGCTTTTATTTTATTTTTTTATGCTTTTTAAGTTTTTTTAAATTACTTTTAAGGGCAAAGGTTTCATACTAGCTTCAAAAAATGCTTTGCTTCCTCTAACTAATTTCTCTATGTGACAAAAATATTTTGCTTGTTTGTGGAGTTTGACTGTTTGTGAGGTGAAACTGGAGTTTGTGTTGCAGCAGCAGTAAAGTGTTTTGATGTCGACGGCTTCACAACAGACGAGAGGAATCAAAGTGGAGCTGCGTCCGTCCGCCCGCCGCTTCTGCCACCTGTCTCTGCAGACAGCACCTGTACATCTGTTAGCCGGGTCCTGAACCCCACAGGGGTCGGAGTTGGCCGGCTGCAGACTGCGGGGGCGTGAGGAGCGCTGGGGGGGTCACAGTCAGTTTTACAAGCTGCCATTCCAGGGCAGCGCACACACACAAACACACACACACACACACAGCTGCCGTGGACAGAGCACACCTGGCACAAATGAAGGAAAATAGAGTCACAAACACGAGCTCGGGTGTTTATAACCGAGGATTCGTGGCTGCTCTGAAACTTTTAAAGGTTTGAGGAGGAAGCGACACTGATGAGTCCTCTCAATCTGACCTGGTGTTAATCTGGTTTGACTCCTGTTTTTGGTGGATTATTTCTGCAGCAGAATGACTGTCGCTGCAAATGTCTGAGAAAAAAAAAAAAATCTGAGAAAAGTATCCCGAAACTTACTACATAAAACTGTAAACAAACATCACTGCCTTACAACAGCTGATAGAACAAAGGAATATAAATCCAATAATCATCTTTTAAAGGGTTTTAAACAATCTTTTTTAACATTGTTTGATCATTCATGTGAGATGAATACATGAAGGGCATCTTTTAACAACTGCCCCTGTAAACCCTCCGCTCTGACCTTTGACCTTGGGGGCTGATCGTGCCCACCTCCACCGGCTGATTCAAGCTTTATGAGACAGTAAAAACCACGTTGGGTGATTTATGACGCCATTAAAGCGCAGGTCAGCTATTTAATCATTACATAACCAAACACGGGGTCTATTAAAACAGAGTGCCGGAGCAGCTTAACAGCTTCTATTTACAGTGAGCTGTTTGTGTACTGAAAATAAATTACATACAACGGACCTGCGGGGAGAGGGGAGATGGGGCGAGAGATACCGAGAGGTGAAGAGGGAGGGAGAGAGGACGACAGAGGGAGGAAAAACAAGAAATTACAGCTGGGACAGAGGCAGAGATAACAAGAGAGAGAATAAATGAGTGTGGCACTGAGCCCTGTTAGCTCTCCTGTTAGCTTCAACGCTATCTGCTGATATACACAGGTGTCAGATATGGTTTTAAAAAATGTTAAGGATCCTGGATTAAATACCCAGAAGACATTTCTGATGAGTTTAATGAACATGTGGGCCTCTTTAGATCTTTAGGAAACATCAAAAACTCTGAAAAATCTTAATAAACTGTATTAATTTGGTTCATTACATTTTTATACCTGTTGTTTAATGTGGGGACAGTCTATATGTCTATTACGGTCATAGTTTTTTGTATTCTACTTCATTTGATGAAGTTTTAGAGATTCAAATACATTTTATTGTCCAACATGAAGCATTTTGACTTTCCTTTGTATGAAAGATGCTGTAGAAATAAACTTGTCTTCCCTTTTGTGGAATAGAAAGTCCTCTCTAAGAAGTTCTTGGTGTTCAACGAAGTGTTAGAAATATCAGTGAATGTAGGTGTGCACAAATAAAAGTCAAAAGTTTAACATTTGCAGCATGTTAATACATTATTATATCATCCAGAAAGATTTAAATGTGTTAGCAGGACGATGGCATCAAGTTTTGATGGACAAAACTCTGAATGTTGAAGAAAGAGAGAGACAGTTGGAGTTATAAATAGACGCTGGCTCGGTCGTCAGATGTTGGTGTTGGATCGCGTTAAAGCAAAACAAACAGATCTCACTGACTGCAACCTGAGACCTGCTGCCTCGCTCCAACATTTCACTCTCTCCCCGTCCACCTCCATCCTTCACTCTACAGCGGCTTTTTCCTCTGACCGACAGGTTAACGCTGCTGTTTTTTTGTTGTGAGGATCGGGAGTGTTACCGAGACAAAGGTCACCGAGTTTAAAGTCAACGGTGTTTGACTTTGGTCAAAGTCCTGAACATCGCGATCAAATCAAACAACGTCTGACTCAGTATGGTCGTATCTGAGTTAGAAAGGTCACATCTGAGTAGGTCAAAGTGACTTTTAAGACACACCCGCCACATCCAAGTCATATTGGTAATGTTTGAGTCAAGCAACTGACAATAAATTCACTTTAACATACATCAATGTGCAACATTTTTATAAAGGACAACTTCACTCTGTGCAATATTTATTCAGAACAACTTCACTTAATGTGCAATACTTAATATATTGTTCCCATTTTGTACTTCTTCTTGTTTAAATAGTTTTTATATCTCTTATATCACTGTCCACTACATTATTTATTGTTTTTGAGTGTTTTTTCTCCGTTTTGCTGCTGTAACACTGAATCTCCTCATTGTGGGACTGATAAAGGAATATTTTATCTCTTATAGCGGCTGTGGTTCAGGAGACAGCGATTAAAAGTTCAGGTCGTCACCGTCAGCTCACAGTATATACAGCTGAATATTTCACATGTTCTCACTGAAGTTTCTGGTTTGAATCACCTAATTAAAATCCTTTACTGAGACAAATAACATAAACTTGCTCTTGAGCCAGGCACCAAAATGAGACTGAGGTTGCATTGGGCGGCTCTCAGGACGGTGCCGAGGTTGCAAACTCAACCGGACCTTAACTGAAGGTTAGGTGAGCTGCACCTTCACCGAGCTGCTGACTGACCTTATTCAGGTATCAGCAGAACCTCCTCACTGGTGCATTATTTAACTGCCTATGTGGGTCACACACATTGTTGGAAATGAGAAAAAAAAAAAATCACATTCATGTTGCTGAGCCAGCGAGGACGCTCAACAAAAAAAACAACACACACATGAATAATTTAGACGTCAAAATATTACGTATTTAGCAAAAAACAAAGCAGCCACGTCTATTACTCATGTTAAAAACGCCTGTGTGTGTGAAACTACCAGAAACTCATTTATCCTGACTTTGAGATCAATAATTAAGATATCAGAGGTTTGATGAATATGAGCATTTAATGAGTTTACTGACACCCAGATTTACTCTCACTATGATCATTTAAAAAAGAAGATCAAATGCTTAACTAATATCATCACAGTACGGAGTCTCCAGTGAGTTAAATGTAAAAATAACAGAGGAGGATAAGGTCAACAGCGCCACCTACAGAGAGGTGAACACATGTAATCGAGGATACAGGTGCTAACGGCCAATACACAGAGAAGAACACTGTTATTAACTAATGTTAATGTCAAATTCCAACTTTTACAATAATATTTTATTTGTACAATATCAGGAAGTGAAAAGGGAAAGACAGACTGAAGTTAAACCTCCAAAAACTGAATCTTCTGGCGCCTTTAGAAGCAGCAGAACAAACACTGACACATTTTTAAATGGATGTAATGTACTTGTTTTCTATTTAGAGTACAAATCCATCACATACAAAGCCACTTTATAATTGATGTGGAGTTGTATTAGTGTCCATTTTATGAATTTAAATGCATTAATATCTCTCTAACATGCTCTTCCTTAGCTCTGCTTTGGTCTCCATAAGGAAAAATATTTGTCTCTTTAGCTGCTAAATGTTCCACTTTGTCCTCCAGCTCGTCTCTGAGTTTGCCTGCTGCTCAGCATCAAACACCAGATGGGTTATCGGAGCTTTTTCTCACCAAAAAAGACACCAAGAGCAACCAAAGCGACCAAAACAGAAAAAGCTGTGGGCTGTAAAACCAAAACAATGAAGGAAAAGAAGCTGCAAAACTCTGCAGAACATAAATATACTAATTTATCCACTTTTATTTTAAAAAATACTGATTTTCAAACTGGAAAATGTGGCAACTTTTTTAGAAACACTGTCAAATTTCTCCTAAACTGTCGAACAAATCTTCTGATGTGTCGTGAGATGTTTTGGCTAAATAGTTCAGCAGGTTCAGGGAAAGTTCACGTCATGTCAGGAAACCCTTTCCAGAGCTCGCTGCCTGTTACAGGGAATCAGTCAGAATCAATCATAATAAATAAATAAGAAAAGAAGAGAGCAAATTAAAGACCAGCGATGTAGGACATGAAGAACACGAGGAGGGGAAGAAAAACAAGTCTGTTCCTCCTTTTTGTATTCTACGTCAAATGTACGCCTCAATTAAGAGAAGAGGAAGTAAAGTAAGTGAGATGTTACAGAGGGAGGGAGAGGAAACAGGCAGGTTGCATCACACACACACACACACACACACACACACCCTGGAAACAAAGCTTGATGCTAAAGAGTTGTGAAAGCAGTGATGCTCTCTGACTACCCCCCCCCTCACACACACACACGCTGCACACACACACACACACACACACACACACACTGACAACAGCAGCCAGTTTGGGCTGAAAAATATGCTCTTGAGTTCTGTTCTATTTACGCTGCCCTTTCACATTAGGGTCACCGTGTGTGTGTGTGTGTGTGTGTGTGTGTGTGTGTGTGTGTGTGTGTGTGTGTGTGTGCATCTCATTGCATTTGCATGTTTCACCTCATGGCTGCTGCACCGTGCATGCACAGAGAGGAAATGTTAAAACAGCGAACACAAACATGACGAAGAGACGACATTTTTCATTCAGACAACTCGACGATGACAAAACATCTCAGCAAAAGAAAATCAAGATTATAGAGAAGTTTTAAAAAGCTAAATTGCTTTTTTCTCTCCTGTAAATCATCACAGGACACCTTAGATTTATCTCGTGACACCTTTGGGAGTCTCGACCCACAGGTTGGGAACCACTGTGAAAGAGAGACATAGAGAGAGAGAGAGAGAGAGAGAGAGAGAGAGAGAGAGAGAGAGAGAGAACAGGTGCACAACATGATTAAAGAGGAGAAGTGATGATGAACTGAGTCAGCACAGGTGTGCATGTACACACACACACACACACACACACAGAGCACGACACAAATCTGTCATTTCATGTTAGACACAAAGAGAGAGAGGAAACAACTAAACATTTCTTCTTCTTCTCCTCCTACTGCTGCCGGCTCAACACACACACACACACACACACACACACACACACACAAAACGTTTTAGCTAGCTGAGTTTTTGGGGAGATATGAGACTATTTTGAAAAATGACCCAACTCTTACAAAGAACAGACACACATACGCACACACAGACACAAGCACACACACAAGGTGTCTGTGACTCAGTTGGACTTTTGTCCTGTGAATAGATGAAGAGAGACAGGAGACACACACACACACACACACACACACAAGCACTAACTCATACTCTCAACTCACAAAACACACACACACAAAACAACATGCATCACAACCACAGATGCATGCACGCATACACACACACACACACACACACTAACTCATATCTCAACTCACAAACACACACACACACACACACTAATATACACCCTTTTAGCACAAACACATCACACGCAGTGTTGCAGAGTGAGAAAAATGCCGACCCATAATGCACTGCCTGAGGCCTCCAATTCTATCTGAGAGACCCTCTTACTGTGTGTGTGTGTGTGTGTGTGTGCTGTGAATCGAGCCATCACAAAGACACTGTTTATAGAAACAGAGAGAGAGACAGTCTGTTTACGGGGCTGAAATATTCTCAACATGTTAACCTGATGAATGATATTAATAATATTGCAGGTGTTTTTATTTACTCGACGTCACGTTTTGTTTCTGTCAGAGTTTCTTCAGCTTCTTGAGATATAGCTGATTTAAGCAGAGACTGTAACTTTTGCTAAAACTAAGAATGAGAAATAAAATGAAATAAATAAATAAACAAGGTAAATAGTGCTGGATGTGATAAATGATCTCTCTGCTTTATGTTTCAAGTAATGAACTGAAATCAGCAGCTGCATGAAATGATGAAATGATTGGAATCAACTGAAAGTCTTTTATGAAAACAACTTGATTTAATCTAGTTGATTTAAACAAAGTTATTTAAAGTAGTTTTATGTGGTCGTTAAAATCAGTACTATGGTCCCGCTTGTGAATGAAACCCCAACATACAGAGCTCCTTTACTTGTACAGCAACAGCAGAACCAGAAACAAACCAGTTTTCAAGTACAGGTGTACCAAAATTATACTTCATCTAATCATCAAAACCATCATATTTTATCAAACTGATGAATTCCTCCATGTTTAAATATATTACTGCTCATTTTTCAGTTTTAGATGTACACACACACACACACACACACAGCAGCTGACAGACAGGCAGTAGTTAGTTTGTGACCTCAGGGGGGAAAAACAGCTGACTGTGTGTGTGTGTGTGTGTGTCAGCTCAGCACACAGGTCAGATCCCCTTCCTACCTCCTCCCTCTCCTCCTCTTCCTCAGAGCCCTCGCTCTGCTCCTCCTCCCCATCCTCCTCCTCGTCCTCCTCCTCCTCCGGGAACTCCACGTCCGACTCTCCGGGGGCGATGGGCACGCTGATGGTCAGGTTGGGGTTCGTCATGTAGCTGTCGTCCTCCGGCACCACGTACTTCTCCACGTGACGGCCTGAGGCGGACGGAGGAAAGTAAAGATGATGAACAGTTAAAGTTACGCGACCGTTACTGTGTTGAAATTCATCTCTAAAACATTGTACTTGTTGTACCTGTATGTCAAATATATCACTACAGCCAGCAGCCAGTTAGCTTAGCTTAGCATAAGAGACTGGAAACGGGGGGAAACAGCTAGCCTGCTCTCTCTGAAGGTAAAGAAATATGTAAAGAAAGTGCTTCCAGTCTTTGTTCCAGTTATTTATTTTAACAAACGAACACTGTGAGGAGAAATCAATTTAATGCAGTCTGTGTGTGTGTGTGTGTGTAAAGTTACCTATGACTGCTCCGTTGGCCTCGGTGTGGATGGTGCTCAGGCGTTTGAGCTTCATCATGGCTTTCGCCTCCTTTCGCTTCTGTCGACGACGCTTCAGGTTCCCTGCTGAAGAAATCCACCACCTGCACGCCACACACACACACACACACACACACACAGAAGAAAAAGACGGCATGAGAAGAGGGTAAGACAGCTGCGCGGCCCACAGAGCAGGCAGACGGGTTGACAGAAGGCGTACCTGTCTGCGGCACCAGGCCAGGCCTCGGGTGATGCGGTGGATGGCGATCTGCAGGTTGTTCATCTCGCCGTCGTCGTCCGGAGCCGACAGGTTGTCGGAGCTGAAGCTGCTGAGAAGCAGAGCCAGGAAGAGGTTCAAGAGCTGGAGACAGAGAGAGAGAGAAGTTTCATCTGTTAGCTTCATGCTAACGTTTGATGATTACAACAAAAACAGAAGAGGCTGATGGGTTTTTGTGCAGTTCATCCTGAGAGGCCGTTAATGTCATAATCCATAAATAATGGTGGAGGGATTTCTCTAAAAGACAAACTCATCAACGTGCTGATGGAGAAAAGTCGCTAATTAAACGAATACTCTGACCTGCTGGTGGCGCTAGAGGGAAGGTCAGAGAATCAACTCGAATATTTGAACCACATTTCACGTCAGTCCATCAAATAACTGTGAAACACCGACCGACATCACATCAGAGCCACTCCTCTGACACGACAGCGTCTGTTTGTCACGAACACTTCGGCCTCCTTCACCTCAGACAGACAGGCAGACAGGCGCGTTAACGTCGAGGTCAAAGGGCAAATCAAACGCTCGTTTAAAGACACAAACAGAAAAGTTCTGCATCGATCATAAAACACAACACTGCTCATCTTCAGCCTGTCTACACACTCCTCTTCTTCATTCTCTATTATTAGGTTAAGTTATCACCACACACACACACACACACACACTCTCAGTGGGATCACAGTTTCCAGCACAGCTTGATTATTCAGTGTGTTGCTGAATAATGCCTGAACCTCTCAGTAACTGATCACCAAGTCGGAGTGCTGCTCTCAGTCAGATTGGCTTCTCTTTAACCACACAGCTAAGTGTGTGTGTGTGTGTGTGTGTGTGTGTGAGTGTGTGTCAGTAGGTGACACGGTGTAGGTCAGGTGGATCAGGTGGTAGCTTCCTGTGTCTGAAGAAGAAGAAGAAGATCCTGCTGTGTTGGCTAAAGATAAAAACAATATATTTCGATATTGAAAACAATCTAGTGATCAGAAATTAAGAGTTTAGGCTCCAAACAAGCGAAATATAAAGTTTAAAATCTCTTAAACAGTGTCATGGTGGTCATAAATAAAATAAAACTACAAACAAACTACAAGAACAAACAAACAAATCTGTATCAGTCCTCAGAGAGTTTGTTTGTTCCTGCACATCACTGCATCATCTCGCTGTGTCTGTCTGATTGACACACACACACACACACACACCCTGCAGGCTGGACGTCCCACAGCTGGTTGGTTGTTACGTAACACCTCGAGTGGATCCAGCAGCTTCCCAGTTTCTGGTTGTATAAGAGGAAACCAGGCCAGTGGGTCAATATCTGACATCAAGAGGCGACCTCTGACCTCCGTTTGTGTGTGTGTATGTAAGGTGTGTGTGTGTGTATGTGTGTGTGTGTGTGTGTGTGTGTGTGAAGAAAATGTGTGTCTCGCATTGAGTCTTTGTATCAGATGTTTGGCAGTGACTCTTATTTTGTTACAGGGGGATTTTTTAATCATTTTGATCATTTTTTTTTGTTTTAAAATTGCTAATTTCACAAATTTGCTTCACTCATTTGTCTGTAAACACTTCAACAAGTCCAAGAAACTAAATAAACCAAAAGGACAACAGTAATTATTGTTTAAATGAATATTTTACCTCAATTTTAACTGATGGCTGCTGTTTTATTTTCACTTTACTGAAAGTTTCTTGATTTCTTTAAAATACAAAAAAACGAATTTGTTAGATTATTCTCAACTGACTTATTTTTTTATTTACTTTTCAACATGAGAAACTTTAAGAATTTTATTTTAATAGTTTTATAATGGTGACTTTCACTTTTATACCACAGTAACGTAAATCTGTGTTGTTTGTGTACATAAAGGTAATCAATATAAACAATAGATACTACACACTACACTAGTACTGCACATGGGTCAGTACAAAAGTGTGTGTGCTTGTGTGTAATTTCACTTGTGCAAATGTGTAAAAAAAATAAATAAGTGTGAGTTACGGTCTGTTTCTGACTCTGTGTGTGTGTGTGTGTGTATTGATCCCAGCTGGTGGTGTGTGTTGTTTGTGCTACAGATCTGTGTCACATGCCTGTTTTGACCGTCCTGAAACACTGGTGTGTGATTGGCTGCGCGTCCCACCCACGGGCCAATAGATCGATGCTGTTGATTGGTTAACATGGCAACATGCCCCGACAGCTCGACCAATGACCTTGCTGCTCTCCGATAGCCGATAAGACATCGCTGACAGAAGTGACGATACAGAGTTTCATCAGTTTACTCGTTTACCTGCTTCAACATGAAAATATCTACAAATAATGAAGTTTTTACTGCTTTTGGCCTCAATTCTGACATATTATCACCTTAAAAAGTTCTTTTATTAAAGTGTTAAATTTAATCTCCAAAAGGTGACACCTTCAAATGTCTTGTTTTGTCCGACTAAAGCTAAAATTGTTCAGTATCACAAAACATGTCAGTCATTTTATGACTGATTTCCTGTTTTCAAAATAAAAAAAACATGATGTTTGTAAGACAGCTTTCTATTGGTCAACATCTGTCACGTGACACATTTACACTGTATAAACGACGACAAATGAATTAAATGAATATGAAATTAGTCTTAAGACATCAGTGTGTGAAGCCAGTGAAGTTAAACTCTGTAACGTCCGTAAAGCTGACTGGTCGAGCAGAAAGTGGAACAAAGACCTGCTGTTCTGGGTGGGAAACCCCTTACAGACCAGCAGCAAGTGTGTGAGAGTGTGTGAGAGTGTGTGAGAGTGACTGTAATGATGAGGACGATGAAGTGAGAGGGGAAAACACAGTTGATGTGTGTGTGAGAAAGTGTGTGTCCATGCATCAGTTGTGTTTAAACGTGTTTGTGTTGGATGAACGTGTGTGTGTGTGTGTGTGTGTGTGTGTGTGTGAGAGAGAGAGAGACAGTGTGCATGTGTGTGTTTGTGTGTGTGTGAATGTGTGTGTCTGCAGTTTCCGGAGCAGCGGACCACCTGATCCCCCCCAATTCACCTCGTGCTTAACTCGTTAAGCGGATCATCCCAATTAGCCTGAGGAAGTGGGCCAACCCCTCACACACACACACACACACAAACAATCTGTGAAACGAGAAAGGCAGAACACAGCTGAGTCGCTGGTTGAGCATATGGAGGGAGTTTAATTAGTTTAATTATTTATTTTGTATTTTGTTAATTTAAATTGACACTAATTTAGTTTATTTATAACCCATATGTTTTATGTTTTTCTCTTTATTCCTCCTCTCTGTTTTATTTCTTTTAAGTTTAGTTCGTCAGTGTCTCTGAATCAGCATTGATAAAGTTGAATCATGTTTACCTGTATTATCATCATCATCAGGTGTTCTCATTCATTCTCATTATGTCTCATTATTATTCAATCTCATTATGTAAATTAGGAGAAGCCAGGTGACCTTTCAACTTTTCATTTCCTTCAACATGTGACACGTCATTTACACCCGATGACACTTTAACCTTTAACCACGTCACCTCCAGATGTGGCAGAAACGAGGCCACAGAATAAAAAGGTGTCAGGTGGAGAGAGCTGGAGAGGACGATGCTTTACTTTCATTTCACGTTAAAAGAGAAAAAAAAAAGTGGGCCCAAACAACAAACGAGCTCGTGTGGCTGAAAAACGTTGGCGGAGATCAGGACTGTTTGTTGTCTTTTCAGAGAGGAAACGTAGAGAAACATTAAACTCTGAATCAGACTGAAGTTCAGCTCAGGTAGTCGAGGAGAAGCAGCTGCTGTCCTGGAAACACACACACACACACACACACACCTGAAGAAGCATACAGTCTCCACAGAGCGGGGGGGTTGGGGGGGTGGACGGTGAGGGTGATGAATGAGCGGTAACATGATCTGTTTTCGGTCTTTCGCTCTTTCCTCGTCACAACAAACCCCCGTGAGCAAAGCCCCCTCTGAAAATGGCTGCAACGTGAGAGTAGACGAGTGAGAGAGAAAATGCGCGGAGGGAGAGAGAGAAACGAGATGATGTGTTCATTTATTCACCTCCATCGTTGCTCTAATGTCTTTTTTTATCCTGTTTAAGTGAATGACGTGGCCAAAAGTATGTGGACGCTTCTGTCCACAAAAGCAGCTCCATAAAAAAACAGTGATGAAAAGACGATGAAAAGACTGGAAGGAAAAGAGTGGAGGCTGAAAGAGCAGCACAGATACGTACTCACGGCCATAAAGCATCTATAAGATACAGCATAAACACTGTGCAGGTACATTTAATGTCTTTTCTTACATAGTCTTTAACAGATTAGATTGATTTTTTCTTTATTTATCTCCCCCTCTCTGTGTGATCTTTGTATGGAGGTAAATTTGTGTATTCACATAAATGAATGATGCAACTTAAAGAAAACCGTTTGACGTCATCGTGCCACAAACATTTGGGAAAATAAAGAGTTAAATGTTTATTTTCATCAACCAGGTGTTTATTTATTTCAGATTTTTGGTTATAGATCTGCACTTCACTGTTCAAACTCCCTGAAATTATTTCATCACCACACGTCGCCACGATGTCACCAAAGATACAAAAACACTGGACGACACAAGGAAACAAACGTTGATTTATGAGCAAATAAGAATCAGTTCTTTCTTGGTATGGTAAAATTAAAACAGTTTTAGTTGTTTAGTTTATTGGAAAATATTCTAATTCTAAATGTGCACTACAGTTTTTCAAAGTAAAATGAAAGTTATTACAGAAATGATGATGGATAAAAACTTTTTCTGCATATTTTACAAAAGACTGAACTTTAAGCACACTTGTTATCTACTTAAATCTTCACCAGATTTTAAACATTTTCATTTGTACCTTAATATTATATGCTGTTTGTAAGAGTATATTTAAGAGTTAACTATTTACATATTTACATGTTTAAACATTTAATTTCTCTGTGCCTGTGTGTTTTCTCCTCACATTTACCAAAAGATTTCTGCCTCCTTCCAGATGTTTCTTCCCATTAAGAGAGATCCATCCTCCATTTATCAAACGCAGAATTTATGTAATTAATCAAGTCAGTGCAGTTCGACTCTTCAAACTGCTGATTTGTGGTATCTCAACAGCTTTAGAGATAAAAAGTCCTGATGATTAAAGTTAGTGAAGACATGTAATGAGAGAGTAAGACAGCAGGAAGAAGAGTAAAGTAAAGTGAAAGTACGACAGGCGGGTGGAGGGCGTGAGCGTCTGGTGGCAGGTGTGCTGCAGTTGGAGTGCTGGCTCAGGGAAACACATCGAGCCGCTCGTTTGTCATGAAGGGAAACGGCTAACTACACATCGGTCACCTGCTTCAGTCTGTGCAGCTGCACACACACACATGCACAGTCACACACACACGCGAGGCGTTCAGAAAGCAGGTCTGCAGGATGCAGCAGGTATTCGACTTTAAAGACGAAACACAGAAGAACAAAAGAATCACAGTTTTTCCAGAAGACCTGGAGATAGTTACTGAATAAAAAATGTGTGTGTAAGAAAAATAAAAGACTTGAAATGATTGAGGAAATGTCTGTTCATCGAAACTGGAAACATCTGGATGCTTTGTTTAATTTTCTACAATCGTCCTGTTGTGAAGAAAGAAACTCCTGAATGAAAACAGCTGATTTTAACGAACACCCAGACCTGGCTGCGCACAGCAGCTGCAGGAACACACACACACACACACACACACAGACAAGACAAAACCGTGTGTACGGGAGATAAGAGGTGATTCCCCACCTCTCTTTTATCTGCTAAAAGAGAGGTGCTGCTAGTGAAAGCGTGGATGGATGCATTGATACTTATCACATTTAGGTAAATAACACACACAGACAGACACACACACACACACGATATAAAATCACAGTGCACTCCATTAATGCTGTGTGTTGTTTTTAATGAAAATAAGAAACAACCATCTACAGTCACATGTGAGGACAAATGTCATCTGTGTGTGTGCGTGTGTGTGTGCTAATACTTGGCCCTTTCTCCCCCTGCCCCAGTGCCTTCTGGGTATTGGTGTAACATCATGAGGATCACTGTCACGGCAACAAGGTCTCACATCTTCCCTGGCAACTGTTTCCATGACAAAGCTTTGAGACGTTAAAGTGAAACTGACTGATGACGCCAATTTTTCCATTTTAGCTTCATCCCTCCGTTTCCTCCATAGTTCTTTTTTTCAATTTCTTTTCCTTTTTCCTTCCTTCATATCCTCCCTCTTTTGTTCTTTTTTTGTCTTTGACTTCTTTCCTGCTTTTCTTATTCTACTTCCTGTCTATTTACTTCTCTTTCTTCCCTCCTTCCTTTATTCTTTCCCTCGTATTTTATCTTCCTTTCCTTCTTTATTTCCTTTCATGCTTTCCTCCTCCTCCTTCCTTCCTTCCTTCCTGTCCAGGTATCCATCAAAATCCTGCTCTTCTTTTTGCTTTATTTACATCTTTCTTCCCTTCATTATTTGTTAGTTCTTATTTTATTTACATCCTTCCTTCCTTCTTTGTCTTCATGCATCCTTACATTCTCCCTGCTATTCTTCTCTCTCTCTTCCTTCCTTACCCTCCATTATGAGGTG